>VMKM01001756.1:0-114321 GCA_008360985.2 Macquaria ambigua | reverse complement strand
TCTCTCTCTCTCTCTCTCTCTCTCTGTCTCTCTCTCTCTGTCTCTCTCTGTCTCTCTCTCTCTCTCTCTGTCTCTCTCTCTGTCTCTCTCTCTCTCTGTCTCTCTCTCTCTCTGTCTCTCTCTCTCTCTCTCTCTCTCTCTCTGTCTCTCTCTCTCTGTCTGTCTCTCTGTCTCTCTCTCTCTGTCTCTCTCTGTCTCTCTCTCTCTGTCTCTCTCTCTGTCTCTCTCTCTCTCTCTCTCTGTCTCTCTCTCTGTCTCTCTCTCTGTCTCTCTCTCTCTGTCTCTCTCTCTGTCTCTCTCTCTGTCTCTCTCTCTGTCTCTCTCTCTCTCTGTCTCTCTCTCTCTGTCTCTCTCTCTCTCTCTGAGTGGAAGCTGAGTGAGTGGTTGGAGTGTTGCGGTGTGAGAGTTTGTGCTATTTTCTTTACTTTTCTATGAACTTTTTTCTGGTCTATAGTGTTTTAACAACTGTTGCCAGCTATAGTTCAGGGGTAGAGGGGTTTTGGTAGCGTGGCTACCGGTTTAGCCGGGCAGTATGTCCGTGCTAGAAGTTGACACGCCGACATGCTATCAAACTGGTGCCAGCGGTCAGCTGCTCTGTGGAGGAGGCCAGTTTAGTGGTTGGTGAGGTGGTGGGTTGTGGCAGCGTGAAGTCTGCTTCCCGCATGAACGGTGCCGTTGTTATTTTTCTGGGGAGCATTCAGGGCACTTTTACTCCGGTTCTCCCGCTCGCCAGCCCGGCTAAGAAAGTGATTATTTCTAATACTCCACCGTTTATTAAGAATGACGTCCTGGTGAAAGAGCTTTCGCGGTATGGGCAGATAGTCTAACAAATCAAAATGGTCCCCCTTGGTTGTAAATCCCCGCTACTGAAACATGTCGTCTCCCACAGACGACAGGTGTTCATGGTTCTGAAAGACAACAGGACTGAACTCAATTTGTCTTTCAACTTCAAGGTAGATGGGTTTAATTATATGGTTTTTGTCACGTCAGAAAACATGAAGTGTTTTGGTTGTGGGGCGGAGGGGCACCTGATCCGCTCCTGCCCGGGGAGAGCTTCCCCCGCTGCCGGCGATGTTGCCGCGGGCCCGGTGGAGCGGACAAGGTTGTTGCCGAGTGTTTAGGCGGGGAGGATTCTACTGTTTCGCCTGAGGTTGGTGATCTGCAGCAGGGTGAGGACAGCACACAGCTTGGTGGAGGGTCACAGTTGTATGATGAGCAGCACAGTGAGGGTGGAGGGAATGGGCAGGGGGGTGGTGCAGGGGGTAAAAAGACATTTCAGAAAGAGGACAGGTTGGTGTGTGAGGATTTAATGGTTGATGAAGACATGTCTGATGAAGAGTCACTGAAAATGTCACAGAAGAGAAAGAATCCCGGATGTTCACAAACTAGTGCCAAGGCTTTGAAAATAACTCAAGGTGAAAAAGCTGGAAATGTCTCAGCAGACTCTGACGATGTTTTCATGTCTACACAGGAGAGGGAACGAAATTATTCATTGCACAAAATCAGAAAGTTCTTACAAGACACTAAAGGGGCTAAGATGGTGAAGGTGGAAAAATATTTTCCAGATCTGAGACTGTTTGTGGACTCAGCTCGGCCTCTGGTGAAAAGTTTGGGACATCTTGGGGATGAAGGGCTCACCGATCAGGAAATTTATAGGTTGAAGAACCTGATTGTTAGAGTGAAGGCACAGTTTGAAGATGATGAGGCTTAAACGAACTTTTCTCTTTGTGTCTTTTCTCCTGCTGTGGTTTTCTCTGTATGGGCAGAGGGCACTTTAAATGTAAACGGGGCAGGGACTGATGTTAAGAGAGCCACTATTTTCAAACTGACTGAGATTAAACAGATGTGTTAATGGTCAAAGAAACACACAGTAGCTCAGAGACTGCAATTCAGTGGAGAAGTGAGTGGAGCGGGGAAGTTATTTTGAGCCATCAGTCCAGTCGTAGTGGGGGAGTGGGGATTGTTTTTTCCAAGAGCTTCCTGCCCTCTTCGTGTGAAATAGAGGAAATAATTGAGGGCTGTTTATTAAAAGTTACAACCCAGTATGAAGATAAGAAACTGGTTTTTATTAATGTGTATGTACCAACCACCAGGGTGCAAAGGTTGTCTGTGCTGGACGTGTTATGTGACACTCTTAAGAACTGCAGCAGTGATGAGTATCTCTTCCTAGGAGGTGATTTTAACTGTACAGAAAATCCAAAGTTGGATAGGAATCACCAGGAGCCTCATCCTGCTTCGTCTCATAGGTTTACACAGTTAACTGAAGCACATGAGCTGGCTGATGTGTGGAGGAGTTTTAACAGGAATCATAGGCAGTATACATGGAGTCATATGAGAGATCACGTGGTATCCTTGGCTAGGCTGGATCGATTGTACTGTTTTGAACATCACCTTAACGTTTTTAAATTGTGTTGTATAAGTCCAGTCGGTTTTACTGATCACTGTCTTGTTTTTTGTTCTGTGCATATAAAAAATGTAAGAGTGAGTAGTGCGTATTGGCATTTTAACCCTGCCCTGATACATGACAAGGCTTTTAAAGCTGCTCTTGCTCTTTTCTGGAGCGCTCATAGGAAGTGCAAGTCTGATTTTGATTGTGTTCAGCAGTGGTGGGATTTTGGGAAGTGCCAGATCAAACAGTTATGTCAACAGTACACTCGCAATGTCACAAGGAACATAGCCCGGTCAAAAGACCTAGAAACTGAAGTAGTTTACAGGCTTTGGTAGATTCTACAGGAGAACGGGGGTTATTGGAGTCCCTCAAATCTAAAAGGTCAACTCTGGCCAATCTGCTGGGCGTTAAGGCACAGGGAGCTCTGGTCAGGTCACGTTTTCTAGACGTTTCGCAGATGGATGCCCCATCTCGTTTCTTCTTTGGATTAGAGAAGAAGAATGGACAGAAGAAGGTGATTCACTCGTTACTGACCACCAGTGGCTCTTCCATCTCGGGGTCATCTGAGATCAGAAGCTTTGCAGCCAGTTTCTATAAAGATCTTTACACGAATGAATTCACAGACAGTCCAGACCTGAGCCAGCTTTTCCATGCTGGTCTCCCTCAAGTCGACGCTGCAGCCAACGCCAAACTGGAGGCCCGGCTGTCCCTGGCTGAGTTGCATGCGACTCTGATGAGTCTGCAGAACGGCAAGGCTCCTGGGCTTGATGGACTTCCCGTAGACTTCTACAAAGCCTTCTGGTCTGTTTTGGGTGAGGATCTGTTGGAGGTTGTCACGGACAGCTTGGAGACAGGTCGGCTGCCTCTGAGCTGCAGGAGAGCGGTTATTACTCTGCTGCCCAAGAAAGGGGATCTACAGAACCTGAAGAACTGGAGACCCGTCTCTTTGCTCTGTATTGACTATAAGATCCTGTCCAAAGTCCTGGCATACCGACTCAGAGAAGTGATGGCGTCTATCATTCACACTGATCAGACTTACTGTGTGCCCAGCAGACTGATAAGTGACAATGTCACTTTAATTCGGGATGTTTTGGAGGTTTCTAGCTCATTGGCTGTAGACACTGGTTTGATTTCTCTAGACCAGGAAAAGGTACAGTACCTGTGGAAAACTCTAGCTGCTTTTGGGTTCAGCCCAGGTTTCATAGCCAAGATCCGGGTTTTGTACTGTGACATTGGGAGTGTACTGAAAATTAATGGAGGTCTGAGTGCTCCTTTTAGTGTTCAGAGGGGGGTCAGGCAGGGATGTCCTTTGTCTGGCATGTTATACTCTCTGGCCATTGAACCTTTACTGCACAAACTAAGAAGCTCTGGGTAGTGTCCGTTTCCCCGGCTGTGACGGATCTTTTAAGTTGTCGGCCTACGCCGATGACGTTATTGTTTTAGTTAACAAACAGAGAAACATTGATCGTTTAGTGAGTGCTGTTAATCAATTTGGTTTTATATCTGCTGCAAGAGTGAATTGGATGAAGAGTGAGGCTGTCATGGTGGGAGAGAGGTTGGGGGATCGGCTTAGTCTACCTGGAGGTCTTGTGTGGAAAAAAGGAGGGCTAAAGTATCTAGGCGTCTTTTTAGGCGATGAGCAGTTTTTGCGGAAAAACTGTGAGAATGTTCTAGAAAAGGTAAAGGGGCGTCTCAACAAATGGAAGTGGCTTTTACCAAGAATGCCGTATAGAGGGCGTGTTCTTGTTGTTAATAATTTGGTTTCCTCTGCTCTGTGGCACCGGCTGACTTGTGTCGATCCTCCAGCTTCTCTCATGTCTCACATCCAAAGAGTTTTAGTTGATTTTTTCTGGGATAAGCTGCATTGGGTTCCTCAGAGTGTTTTGTTTTTGCCTAAGGAGGAAGGTGGTCAGGGGCTGGTCCATCTAGCCAGCAGAGGCGCTGCTTTCCGCCTTTAGTTTGTACAGAGGTTTCTCTTTGGGCCTGCAGACCTGGTGTGGAGACCCTTGTCCAGCCGTATTCTGCAGAGGGTCGGTGGACTGGGGCTGAGCTCATCACTGTTTTTAATGGACTGTAAGAAGATGAACAGTTTGTCCCTGCCAGGTTTTTACCGCAGCGTGTTCACAGTGTGGACTCTGCTGAGGAAGCAGAGACAGGAGCAGACGGACTCTCTGCACTGGCTACTAAAAGAGCCGGTGGTGTTTGGAGGACGTCTGGACACTCCTGTATGGGCTGGACCTTCTCTGTCCAAACTGTTCCTCGTTGCCAAGGTCTGCACTCTTGGGCAGGTGGTGGAGCTGACTGGACCCCGGTTGGACGATCCTGTGGGTCTGGCTGTTCGTCTGGGAGTCAAGTCTACGCGCCTAATAGCCCAGTTGCTGGAGCACTGGAAGCAGCGGCTGTCAGGACATGAACGCTTTCTATTAACTGGGTGTAGCGATGGATTACTGACACCAAACACCACTGACTCTCATCCTGCCATCAGGCTGTTTCCTGATTTTAAAAACTGTTCTGGGATTTTATTGAACTGTGAAGGTGCGTCTCTGGACAGTGCCTCAGGAAAGACTCTGTACAGACTGGTGGTAAAGACTCTGAACCAGAGCACACTGAGTGGACGCACTGACAATCCATGGAGGACTCATCTGGAGTTACAACCTAGCTTCAGACCAGCCTGGACTTCTCTGTACAAGCCTCCTCTGACAAAGAAACATGCAGACCTACAGTGGAGGATCCTGCATGGTATCGTGGCAGTGAACTCTTTTATCTCAGTGATCAATGTCTCTGTAGAAGACAAGTGTCCTTTCTGTGGTCAGAGGGAAACAGTGTTCCACTGTTTTTTAGAGTGCACTCGCCTGACACAACTGTTTGATCTGTTGAAAGTTCTTTTCAGTGCTTTTGGGGAAGTTTTTACTAAGCAGGTTTTTATTTGTGGGTTTAAATACACCTGTCAACAAAAACATAAAGGCCAGCTTCTGAATTTCCTCATAGGGTAAGGGAAGATGGCGGTGTACGGGAGTAGGAAGAAGAAGGTGGACCAGTCTGTCTTGGTTGATGTAAAGCTTCTGTTTGTGAACATGTTGAAATCCAGACTGTTGCTAGAGTTCAGTTTTTATAAAGCTCTCTCTCTCTGTCTGTCTCTCTGTCTCTCTCTCTCTGTCTCTGTCTCTCTCTCTCTGTCTCTGTCTCTGTCTCTCTCTCTCTCTCTCTGTCTCTGTCTCTCTGACTGTCTCTCTCTCTCTCTCTCTGTCTCTCTCTCTGACTGTCTCTCTCTCTCTCTGTCTCTCTCTCTGACTGTCTCTCTCTCTCTGTCTCCCTGATGTTAATGTGCTGTCACAGTCGGCCTGAGGAGGTTGGCTGCAGGGAGTCCATCAGGATCTCAGAGGACCAGCGGATCCTGGTTCGGTTCATGCAGGACTCATATATCACACTGCTCATTTATGTACAGCGGGTTATTTTTAGCCAGAGAGACCTGAGGGAGGTGTTTACTGACACTATGTTCATGTAAAACACAGGATCCTGGTTTCATTTTCATCTATAAATAAACCAATTGATTGAATCAAGCAGGTTTAACCCAGCTTTCAAAAACTCTATACTCATTTATGAGTTATTAAAATGTGCAATGAGCTCACGAATAAAGGAAGGTGAGAGTTTAACCTTTTCATAAATATAATAATACAGATATCTAAATGTGTCCACCTGGATAAATATATGTATACCTGTGGCCCTGAGGTCAGTATAAACCCTGTGTTTTCTTTTGTTTTCTAACAGGAAGTGTTTTCATGTTTAACTCATGTGTTCTTTGTTTGAGCACAAACTGAGCTTCAGTACAAAGCTGGTTTATTATAGTTCACAGATCTGCAGCCTTTCCTGGTTCATTTGTTTGCAATAAGCACTTGTTGTGTGTTGATTTGATCCAACTTGTTATTTTAATCAGAGTAAATCTGAATTTATGACTGTTTTGTTGTATGACCAATATTTATCCAGGACTTTAGACTTTTAGAAGTGTTCAGCCACCAACCAAACTCTGTACACATTTCTGTGTATTTAAAATTTGACCTTTTGTTAAATTAATTACATTGTTAAAATTTTGTTGTTTGTCTGTATATTGTGGTCCAAATGTTTTGTTAAAAGTATTCTCTGAACTGTTATATAAGTAACTGGAAGAGAATACAAACCACATTTTAACATAATTCATTTAGTTTTTTGCCTAAAATAGTCTCAAATATTTAGACTAAAATATCAGTCAGCCTTAAAAAACCTTGTTTTTCTACTCACATTTTATGATTTTATGACCTGTAAAATTGCAAGTTTTTAAATGATTTACACATTAATGTTATCAATGTTGCAATTTTCACTTTATTTTTATTATTCTAAATAGGCAAAGAAAAGAACAAGGACAAACTACTCAAAATCCAAATAAAATGTAACTGTGTTCAGTTTCCCAACAAGTTTCTGCAAACAGAAGTGCTGTTTAAGATATAAGAGAGCTTTAATGTCTTCCTCTCTTCAGTCAGGAGGCGAGACATCAAGAGAAAATAACTTTACTATAGTACCAAATATACAGAAAATCATAAAGAAAGCATTAAAACAAAAGAGGGAATACCACTGATATCACCTCAGTTCACCTCCGACTGACAGCCAATCATTTCACTTCCTTGTGTTTATGATAGATGTGCAGTCAGCTGACCTTTGACCTCATAAACACCTTTGAGAGAGAAACAGTGAAGAGGAGAGATGAAGAGTTATGACTGAGCAGTAAGTTCTTTGTTTCTATAATCAAAGTAATAATTTGTTTATCGTCCTGCTTTGATGCTGGAGAAGAAGAATAAAGAGTAAAGTTGTGGTGCATTGTGGAAGTTGGCAGCATTTCAGTCCCTCTTGGGTGTTTTTAAGTTGTTCTGTTCTTGTGAGACCCAGTTTTAGTTTCAAACTTCGACATTTTTAAACTTGAGAAACTTCGCCCAGTTGGCACAAATATTAAGGAGCGTTCTGCTTTTACGAGCTGGATCTAATTTATCTGTTATCCTGACAGTTAAGATGTAAAGTTTCCTCTTCAGCTCTGACAGCCCTGAGAGGCTGCTGGGATCATCAAGAGAAGTGTATCTCCAGGTCCTCACAAGGCAAGTGTGACCTGAATTTACACTGACATTGTGGGTACTGTCCTCCCATCTGGGGACAAGGAGCAGGTCCCCACAAGGTAACCATTGTATTTTAGGGTTAAGACTTGGTTTTTGGCTAAAGGATCAGTCTGGTGTTATTATATATATGTTTCCTCCTTCAAAAACAAGTAGAAAACACAGCTCATAAACCATTGTACTAAGACATCATTATTTTCAGCTTTTATCTTATGAAAAAATGTCTTATTTGTCTTAATTCTCTAGAAGCTTTCTAAACTGCAGCATGAAACACAGGGACACAGATGTACTTTTTAAAAACAGCTGTTTTTAATGAAATCCTAAACTGCTGAGTCCTAGCTGTAGTTGCTTTCTCCCGGAGTGAATGAGCTGGAGGATTTAGAGTTTTAGAGGATCTTTGGCTGCAGGGACTGAAAGCTGATCTGCCTCCACGACAGTGACTGTTTAAAACCAGTTTACAGTAATTAGTTAGCGAGCAAAGGGAGAGTGAGCTCGTACACTTACAGCAGTCGAGCTCATTAGGGGGATTTTCACGGCTTGAAACCCGCCGGCTGCCTGCCAGGGTCAGAGGTCAGCGCTGCAGCACCGGGCCGACACATAATCTGGCTTTTCAATTAGTCAGTGTTTTCAGAGGGACCAAACAGAAAACTAGATTTGTTACTCGTCCTCCGGGATGAGACATAACTCCACACTTCTTCTTCTTCTTCTTCTTTCTTCCCCCAGGACTCCATTTATTTTCCTGTTATCTTCCTCCAGCTCCTCCTCCTCCTCCTCCTCCTCCTCTGTCAGGAGGATGAAGTAGATACAGACAGATGACATAATGAAAATGGCACAGCTCCAATATTTTCAGATACTGCCTCTCTATCAGTCTCTACCAGCCTTAATAACCCCCTTCTGATCAGGACACATCCTGGCTCGAAGGAACATTACTCCAGTCAAGACCAACAAGTCTCAGGCTAACGGTGCTGTAGTGACAGCTAGCTTTACAGTATGCTGGTTTGTGTCAGTTCTTACTTCACTATAACATGTTAAAACATTTCTCTGTCATCAGTATTTGAGTTTTATATTTCTCTCAGTATTATTTTTGCCTCCCATAGATAACGGGGGGCTGTTGCAATATCACCATGAAACCAGAGACCCATCGGTGCAAAAGAGTCTGCCAGCGCCCCTAGAGGCTGCAGCTATGTTACAGACACAATGAACACACATTCTGATAATTTAGCATCTGGTGAAATCAAACCTCGGGCTCCAGCGCAGCCTGCAGTCAGAGCTGCTGGGTGTGTGGCTGTGTGTGTGTGCCTGTGTGCATGTGTGTGTTACATTCTGAGTAATGAGACAGGGTTGTGGGAAGGTTTGTGTTACATTTAAGGCTGATAAAATGTCTTGAAGATTTATAGGAAGAAATGGGGTGTGTGGTGTGTGTGTTTGTGTGTGTGTGTGTGTGTGTGTGTGTGTGTGTATGCAGGTTGTATTAAAGCCTGTCAGTCACTGATAACAGTCCGTACAGTAAAGAGACATTTAAATGAACAGGATCCTGTTTGTTTCTGTTGAATGTGTTTAAATGAATCTTTCTTCTCTGTGAGCTGAAACCATTAATAAGCTTTAATCCAATTAATGTAAAACTCATCAGCCGCCTACTAACACACTGATCACCGCCACACACACACACACACACATACACATACACACACACACACACACACACACACACTAATACCTCACACAGTCACATGACCAATGAAATCCCGGAGCAGCAGAGCCATCGGAGCTCATCAGCTTTTCTCTGCGAGAAAATGAGAAAATTTCCACCCAAGAAACAGATGAACCGGTTTCTGTACAGCAGTGTTGCGTCTCTATATACAGACTGTATGATACAGTTGGCCCTGTGTTCTTATTGGGGGGTTGTTAGGACCAAATGCAGCCTGACAGGAAGACCTGCAGACAATACCCAGGGCTGAAAAAAGCACCTCCACCTCCTGCATGTTTATAATATCCTCTTAAACATGTTTAGCTCCAGCAGCTGCAGTTAAACACAGAGACTCACAGAGCGTCCAGCAGCTTGTTGTGACAGTTTATTTGGAAACATGCAGCGCCACCTTCAGGACAAACATTATCTCACTGTGGTAAAAGATTTCAGAACAGTTACGTGGTCTCTCCTCGTTTTCTGGTGCGTCATGAACACATGGAGACAGTCTCGGGGGGGATCTGAGTTTCTTCTTCTGCTGTATCTTTTTATCAGCTCAGTGTGAAACATGAGACAGACTAGCAGTGTGTGAACTGCAGTCTGTGAGGAGTCATTGTGAGTACTGTTGCTGGATGCACATGATGCACAGCTGGTCCCAAGGAGGTTCAGGGGACGATTGATCAGCTGCTGCATTACGAATATTCTGTCATGCGTTTCTTGCTAAACCAGTGTTTGCCTTCAGTGTATTTTTAATTTAACCAATAAAACCACAACAAAATGTCAAACACACCAACAGAGACTGACTACAGCTACACCTGCTGGCTAGCATGTTAGCATGTTAGCGATTAGCTCACTATATCACAGAGACTCTAGAACCAAATATTCTGCAAAGACACACAGATTATATTTTTTAAAAATATATTTTTAATATATTTTATATTATTAGATATTAGATATTGAGTTGGTATAATAACTGACCTGGAGTCAGTGAACTCACCTGTGCGAGCTAAACAACAACAAATCTCACAAACCAGATGAAGGTATGAAATAAATCATTCAGTGAAGCCGAACATCAAAGTAATTACTGCAAACTGACTCTGATTCAGAACTGAAGAAGCCTGAAGTAACACTGTGTGTGTGTGTGTGTGTGTGTGTGTGTGTGTGTGTGTGTTGAGCTGGATTAGCATGTATTGTGTTGGCTGCAGGGTGAGAGGATCAGACACGGTGATTAAACTGCCACTGAAGGCCTTTTGGTTCTTTAATCTGTTGAACAGAAACCAAACTGAACAAACACACACACACACACACACACACACACACAGAGGTGTAATATCTCCTGAAATGGGATCCAGACTCAGCAAGGACTCATGTTCACATAGATGAAGTTAATTGTCTGTTTTATCTCAAAGTTTCAGCAGAGTGGATGTAAGTAACTGATGTTCTCTGTTGGCCTCGTGTTATTATTGTGTGTGTTCAGGTGGTATTATTGTGTAGAATTAGATTAAATCAAATTAGATGATTTACAGAAGTCATTTACAGTCTGAGGACGCCGTTTACAGACGTCAGAGCAGAAACCACACTGAAACTGGAACAGATGATGTATTGACTCACACACACACACAGGCAGACCGGGTGAGCAGGTGTGACCTGAGGCCTGTACTACGAAGCAAGTTCAACATACCCAGGATCTCTTTTCGTTATCTGGCTTCACTGAGCCTAACAACCGTGATCCCGCTAAGCGGTCACATGACGCTGGTTATCAACTCGATAAATCAACCCACAGTTTCCCAATCAAGCCATGAGCGTGTTCACATAAAAGGGGCGGTGTTTGCAGCCCATTGACCAATCACAAACATGACAACTGTACTGGCAGCAGAGCGGCATACTTTACAAACGAAGAGCAAACTGTAATATTAGAGAAATAAGAAGAAGTTAAACACATCATCCAGGCTAAAAGCAACACAGCTGCAACTGCTGAATGCAGGAAGGACAGCTGGCAAAAAAAAAACCCGACTGTGTGAATGCGTAACGTTAAATTAATTCAATTCAGTTCCCATTCAATTCAGTTTTATTTATATGGCATGCATATCATAACAAGTTATCTCAGGAGCCGCGTTTACCCCAGTGAAACAGAATCTTTATATTTACAGAGACCCAACAGTTCCCACCATGAGCAAGCACTATGTGACAGTGGCAAGGAAAAACTCCCTTTAACAGGTAGAAACCTCGAGCAGAACCAGGCTCTAGGTGGGCGGTCATCTGCCTCGACCGGTTGGGTTGAAGGGGGACGGGGGGAGCGGGAGAGAGAGAGCAGGAGGAAAGAGCAGCAGCACAATACAGTTCCACACAGAGATGTAACGCAATGGTTGTGGTAATGGTATGGATGTTAACACCAACAGAAACAATACTAAGAGCAACATTATAGCAGCAATACTAATAATAAGAGCAACAGCAACTGCAGCAGCGGGTGCAGAGCAGGAGCACGGGGGCAGCAGGTGGCCGCAACCATAGATCCAGACTCTACAGCTCCGGAGGCAGAAACACCTGCAGAAAGCAACAGAAGGAGAGAGAAAGAGGGGGGAGAGAAAGCACACAACTACGGGAAGAAGTTGAATTAGTAACAAGCATTGATGGGATATGAGGGCGTACAGATGGAGAGGAAGAGGAGGAGAGAGGAGCTCAGTGCATCATAGGAAGTCTCCTGGCAGTCTAGGCCTATATCAGCATAACTAAGGGGTGGCTCAGGGCTCACCTGAGTCAGCCCTACTATAATCTTTATCAAAGAGGAAAGTCTTAAGCCTACTCTTAAATGTGAGGAGGTTGTCCGCCTCCCGTACACAAACTGGGATCTGGTTCCACAGGAGAGGAGCTTGATAGCTGAAGGCTCTGGCTCCCATTCTACTTTTAGAGACTCTAGGAACCACAAGGAACCCTGCATTCTGGGAGCGCAGTGCTCTAGTGGGGTAATAGGGCACTATGAGCTCTTTAAGCTATGATGGTGCCTGACCATTTAGGGCTTTGAAGGTAAGGAGAAGAATTCTATTCTGGATTTTACAGGGAGCCAGTGTAGAGAAGCTAGTATTGGAGAAATATGATCTCTTTTCCTGGTTCTTGTCAGTAAACGTGCCGCAGCATTCTGAATCAGCTGGAGAGTCTTAAGGGACTTATTGGGGCAGCCTGATAATAGAGAGTTGCAATAATCCAGCCTAGATGTAACAAATGCATGGACTAGTTTTTCTGCATCTGTTTGAGACAGGATGTGCCTGATTTTTTGCAATGTTACGTAAGTGAAAAAAGGCAGTCCTTGAAGTTTGTTTTATGTGGGAGTTAAAGGACATATCCTGATCAAAGATAACTCCAAGATTCCTTACAGTGTTGCTGGAGGCCAGGGCAATGCCATCTAGAGAAACTACATCTTTAGATAATGTGTTTCGAAGGTGTTCAGGGCCAAGCACAATAACTTCAGTTTTGTCTGAGTTTAACATCAGAAAATTGCAGGTCATCCAGGTTTTTATGTCCTTCAGGCATGCTTGAAGTTTAGCTAATTGATTAGTTTCATCTGGCTTGATCGATAAATATAATTGGGTATCATCTGCATAACAATGAAAATTATGGAGTGCTTCCTAATAATATTGCCCAAAGGAAGCATATACAAGGTAAACAGAATTGGTCCAAGCACAGAACCTTGTGGAACTCCGTGACTAACTTTGGTGTGCATATAGGATTCATCATTAACATGTACAAACTGATATCGATCTGATAAATAGGATTTAAACCAGCTTAGTGCGGTGCCTTTAATGCCAATTAAATGTTCTAGTCGCTGTAATAGAATGTGATGGTCAATGGTATCGAATGTGGCACTAAGATCTAATAAGACAAGTACAGAGACAAGTCCTTTGTCTGATGCAATTAGAAGGTCATTTGTAACTTTCACCAGTGCTGTCTCTGTGCTATGATGCACTCTAAATCCTGACTGAAAATCCTCAAACAGCTTATTGTTGTGTAGAAACACAACTGATTGGCGACTGCTTTCTCAAGGATCTTAGAGAGAAAAGGAGGGTTAGATATAGGTCTATAATTAGACAAAACCCCTGGATCAAGAGTGGGCTTTTTAAGAAGAGGTTAAATTACAGCTACTTTAAAGGACTGTGGCACATAGCCTTTTAATAAAGACAGATTGATCATATCTAGTAAAGAAATGCTAACTAAGGGTAAAATTTCTTTAAGCAGCCTAGTTGGGACGGGGTCTAAGAGACACGTTGATGGCTTAGATGAGGAAATCATGGAAGTTAGCTGATTAAGGTTGATGGGAGAAAAGCAGTCTAAATGTACATCAGGTTTTACAGTTGTTTCTAAGGTTCCTGTGTTTAAAGATAAGTCAGTACCAACTGAGGGCAGGAGGTGCTGAATTTTGTCTCTAATAGTTAGAATTTTATCATTAAAGAAGCTCATGAAGTCGTTACTACTGAGGTCTATAGGAATACATGGCCCAACAGAGCTGTGACTCTCTGTCAGCCTGGCTACAGTGCTGAACAGAAACCTGGGGTTGTTCTTATTTTCCTCTATTAATGATGAGTAGTAGGCTGCTCTGGCATTACGGAGGGCCTTCCTATAAATTTTAAGACTATCTTGCCAGGCTAAACGTGATTCTTCCAGATTGGTGGAACGCCATTTCCTTTCAAGTTTTCGCGATGTTTGTTTTAGTTTGCGGGTTTGCGGGTTATACCATGGAGCTAACCTCCTCTGTTTTATTATCTTCTTTTTTAGAGGGGCGATAGAGTCGAGTGTTATTCGTAGTGAGCCTGCAGCACTATCGACAAGATGATCAATTTGGGAGGGACTAAAGTTAGCATAGGAGTCATCTGTTATATTGAGACATGGAACTGAATTAAATGCCGATGGAATCACTTCCTTAAATTTAGCTACAGCACCATCAGATAGACATCTAGTGTAGGAATGTTTGCCTAATGGCGTGTAGTCCAGTAATAGGAATTCAAAAGTTAATAAAAAATGGTCTGATAAAAAGAATTCTGTGGAAAGACTATTAGATGTTCAATTTCTATGCCATAGACAAGAACAAGGTCGAGGGTGTGGTTAAAACAGTGAGTGGGTTTATGTACACTCTGACAGAAGCCAATTGAGTCTAATAATGAGATAAACGCAGCACTAAGGCTATCATTTCCTACATCCACATGAATATTAAAATCACCTACAATAATTATTTTATCTGTTTTAAGGACTAAACCTGATAAGAACTCTGAGAATTCAGATAAAAATTCAGAATACGGTCCAGGAGCTCGGTACACTATAACAAATATAATTGGCTGTAGTATTTTCCAGGTTGGGTGTGAAAGACTAAGAACAAGGCTTTCGAACGAGTTATAATTTAGTTTAGGTTTGGGTTTGATTAATAGGCTTGAGTCGAAGATGGCTGCAACTCCACCTCCTCGGCCTGAGCCTCAAGGAATGTGAGTATTAATGTGACTGGGGGGAGTGGATTCATTTAGGCTAACATATTCATCCTGACACAGCCAGGTTTCAGTAAGACAGAATAAATCAATATTATGATCTGATATTAGATCGTTCACTAGAACAGCTTTAGATGAGAGAGATATAATGTTTAAGAGTCCACATTTAATTCTCCTATTTTGTTGTACTGTTGCAGTGGTGGTTTTAGTTTTTATTAGGTTTTTATGTGTAACTCCTCTTCTGTTTACTTTTGATTTAAATAATTTAAGTGGTGGGGGGGCAGACAGCCTCTCTGTGGAGTTTAGGGTGGGTAACTGCTCTAATGGAAGCGCAGAGAAGCGTGTAGGACTGCAACTCTGCCTCCTGGTCTGGACCACAGACTGTATTAAGTCTATGGTCTGAACTCTGAGCTGTCATGGCTTTGGGCCAATAATAAATTCGGCCAGATTTCTAGATATGAGAGCGGCTCCATCCAAAGTGGGATGAATGCCATCTCTCCTAATCAGACCAGGTCTTCTCCAGAAAGGCCGCCAATTATCTACAAAGCCCACATCATTACCTGGACACCACCTCGACAACCAGCGGTTGAATGATGACATGCGGCTATACATGTCATCGCTAGTGCAAAGTGCCCTGAGATAACTTTGTTATGATATGGCGCTATATAAATAAAACTGAATTGAATTGAATAGTAAGATTAGGTAGGGGCCCAGAGAAAACTACGGAGTCCGACATTGTCTTTGCATATGTACACACCGACTCAACATTAATTTTCGTGACCTCCGATTGGCGTAATCGGGTGTCATTACCGCCGACGTGAATAACAATCTTAGCATATTTACGCTTATCCTTAGCCAGCAGTTTTAAATAGGATTCAACGTCGCCCGCTCTGGCCCCTGGGTCACTGGTCGCTGGTGTCGCTAATTTCACGTTTCGCAAAATGGAGCTGCCAATAATCAAAGTTGGTTTCTCAGCGGGTGTGTCGCTGAGTGGAGAGAACCTGTTAGAAACATGAACGGGTCGGTGGTGAACCGTGGGCTTTGGTTTAGGGCTTTGCTTCTTTCGGACAGTCACCCAGCCTCCCTGGCTTCCCGGCTGCTCGGGAGTTGCCGGGAGACGGCTAGCAGAAGCTACCTTTGGTCGGCTCGCACCGCTAGGGGCTGGCTAGCTACGGCTGACTGACTCTCCATGGTGCGGAGCCGCGACTCTAACTCACTGAGCCTCGCCTCCAACGCAGTGAATAAACTACATTTGTTACACGTACCATTATCGCTAAAGGAGGCAGAGGAGTAACTAAACATGTGACACACCGAGCAAGAGAGAGCAGGAGAAGGAGAAGGAGAGGGAGAAGCCATCGCTAACTTAGCTAAAGTAGCAAGCAACTAATTAGCGTGTAAACAACTGTGGAATTAGCGAAAAGTCACTAACAGGAGAGAGATATGAGTGCTTAAACAGAACTAATGTATCCTTAAATGTATAGCGGGTAATAGCCGCTATAGTAAAGAAAATATCAAAATTAGCTGGGTTTAGCTGGAGCAGCGAAATTTGCAACCACTAACACAGAAACACCGGCAACCAGAAATGAGACAATACGTTCACCTGAGCACGTCAGCACGTCACCAGTGACAATGTTTTGTCACTGGTAACAATGACAATGAGTTTGTGATCCACTGACAGGTGGGGGCTGGCACAGTGAGCTGAGTGAGTTTGGTGTGAAGGATGTCTGGGATGATGGTGTTGAATGCCGAGCTGAAGTCCACAAATAGGATCCTTGTGTAAGTCCCTGGAGAGTCAAGGTGTTGCAAGATGTAATGCAGTCCCATGTTGACTGCATCATCCACTGACCTGTTTGCCCTGCAGCAAACTGCAGGGGGTCCAGCAGGGGGCCTGTGATGCCCTTCAGGTGGGCCAACACCAGTCTTTCGAAGGACTTCATGACTACAGACGTCAGGGCAACAGGCCTGTAGTCATTTAGTCCTGTGATGGAGGGTTTTTTGAGGACCGGGATGATTGTGGAGTGTTTGAAGCAGGAAGGAACTTCACACAGCTCCAGTGATCTGTTGAAGATCTGCGTGAAGATGGGGGCCAGCTGGTCGGCACAGACTTTCAGACAGGAGGGTGAGACGCCGTCTGGGCCTGGTGCCTTCCTGATCTTCTGTCTGTGAAAGAGCCGACACACATCCTCTTCACAGATCCTGAGTGCAGGTGGGGGGTCAGTGGGGAGGGGTGAGGGGGTGGCAAGGAGTGTAGGTGGTTGTTTGATGTCTGAGCAGGTGAGGGGTGTGAGTGTGGGCTTGTCAAATCTACAGTAGAACACATTCAGGTCATCAGCCAGTTGGTGATTCTCCACAGTGTTGGGGGATGGTCTCCTGTAGTTGGTGATGTCCTTCAGGCCTCTCCACACTGACGCCGGGTCGTTGGCTGAAAACCTGTTTTTCAGCTTTTCAGTGTACATCCTCTCTGCTACTGGTTGTGCAGGATCCTGTCCCCACTTCTGTAGGCCTCCTCCTTGGCCTGATGAAGCTGCCTGAGTTTTACTGTAAACCAGGGTTTATTGTTGTTGTATGTGCAGAAGGTTTTAGTTGGCACACACATTTCCTCACAAAAACTGATGTAAGATGTCACAGTGTTTAGTTTCTGCCTGTAGGTCGGGAGAAGATGAACCAGACAGTGATCAGAGAGTCCCAAAGCTGCACGGGGAACAGAGTGATAGGCGTCCTTTAATGTGGTGTAGCAATGGTCCAGAATATTTGTATCCCTGGTGGGACACTTAATGTGCTGTCTGTATTTTGGAAGTTCATGGCTAAGATTTGCTCTGTTAAAATCCCCAAGAACAATGAGCAGGGAGTCTGGACGGTTTTGCTCCACATTAGTTATCTGGTCAGCCAGGTGTTGTAACGCTTCACTAACAGGCCTGAGGTGGGATGTAAACACCGACCAGAATAAACGAGGAGAACTCCTGCGGTGAATAAAAGGGTTTACAGTTTATGAACAAGGTCTCCAAGTGAGGACTGCATGATTTCCTTAAAACTGTGACATCTGTACACCAACCTTCGTTTATGTAAAAGCAGATTCCGCCTCCCCTCGTTTTCCCCGATAGCTCTGTTACACGGTCTGCTCGGAGGAGTTGGAAGCCCGGTAGATGAAGTGTGCTATCTGGGATGTGTTCACCAAGCCAGGTTTTGGTGAAGATCTGTACTAAGTCCGTTCTGTTGAGGAGTAGAAGTTCGTCCATCTTGTTGGCCAGAGAGCGGACATTTGCCAGATGTATTGACAGGAGCGCTGTTTGAAATCCCCGCTGTCTCAGTTTAACTAGCGCTCGATTCCCACGTCAGTGTCTCCGGCAAATCCTGGTGAGAGCTGTTGCTCCTCTGACTAATAACTCTGTGAAACTTTCCAGTTCGATGAAAACCGGTGAAAAAGTTTGACCAGAGGATAGTCTGATGTTTAAGAGTTCCTCCCTGGTGAATGTGACCAGAGAGGAGAGCAGGAAACTAAACAAATAAACAAAAACACAAAAAGTACCAGAGAGCGCAGTACCGAGGCTGCCGCCATCTTGACTTGATTTGATTTACTGACTTGACTACATTTATTTGAAAAAAATAAGCATCCCAGAATGAAATTACGAAAGCTCCAATCTCCCATAAGAAAGGGTGGATTAGCCCTACCTAATCTGATGTATTATCACTGGGCCTTACAACTGAGATTTGTCACAGAATGGGTTAAAAATAGTCAGTTCTCTTTTTCTCTATTCTAGATAATGTATCACTGCTAGACCTTCCTTTTGTGTGTTCCAGAAAGTTGCAAACTAAGATGACAGATAATTGTATAGTTAGAAACATATGCAAGTCTTTGAATTGCATATGTAAATACTTACTTAGCACTCATTGCTAATAACCCTGACTTCATATTCCTGATATATATCTGGGTGATGCAATTACAGGAAGAGTTTCATATTCCTAAAACACACTTTTGTCATTACCCACAAATCAGGAGTTATTTGAACTCAACTCCATATTATAAAAGTGGCAGAAAGTTGAATATTCCTCATAATCTTATTATGAAAACAGCAACCCTCAATAAGAAAGTGGTGACTTTTATACATGACCAGTTACATATGAATGATAAGAAGAAAAAGGACTTTGGTGTTCAACTAGATGACCAGACTTGGTGCAAAGTTTTGTACAAAGCCAAACAAATACTAGAGCAGATAGATTACATGAAACACAGCATAATTAATAAACTGCATGTGACTCCTGAAATACGTAGTAAATATGATGATTCATGTTCTGCAGTGTGCCAAGAACAACCTGGCACTTTCATTTAATTTGGTCATGTCCATTGATCACAACATTCTGGTCGTCTGATCAAATAAAGATTGAGAAACTTTTTCTTCCATTAAAACAGTAATGGTGTATTTATGATCATATGTGCTCTCCTGACATGTTCTATTTTGTTGTTTCAAAATAAAAAAGAAAGTGAGAACGAAAACAAACAATAGTTTCTATTTTTCTTTTTTTTCCAAAGTCCCGTACCATATCAGCACTAGTGTACAACAGAGGGTGGGTACAAAAATGGACAAAAATTCTGAAATGATGTTCGGGTTCGGTCATGTCGTACTTGACATGGTGCTTTCTGTTCAGTGCTGGGGTTTGTTATTTATGTGATGTGGTGGAAATTGTTTATTTTCCTTTTGAAGAAGTGTGCAAATAAATGAAGATCCTACAAGCCATTGTCTTTTGTATATTTAATTAAGCAAAGAATAAAACCATCAAATAAAAGGGTAATTAAGAATAAAAAGTAAATAAAAGGAAGAGCAAGCGAGCACACAGAGTCAATCGTATTTCAGCCGAAAGGACAGAGATCATACACCAAGATGCATATGAAGAGTCTGACCCCGAAGGGCAGATGCAGTCACATATTTATAACTTCACAATACATAGCAGACATAGCAGAGAATGGCAAGGATACCAGAATCACCTCTAACCCACATCGTCTGTCTCTAGCTAAGTGTTCCTGCCCAAGGCTGGAAACCCAAGGCAGACGGTCCTCCAGACTGCAGGTGTCCTCCCTCCCGGTTGCAAACAATTTGTCCTTCAGCAACAACACCCAACCAAGATACCAATATATCCTATGGCAGAGATGACCCAAGACAGAAATTATCATAGAGTGTACATAGACTAGTAGAAAAACAGGATATTATAGAAAAACATATCCAATAATAGGAAATGAGAAATTTTGCCCTTACATGTGACAACACATGAACACAACACACAGGCGGTGAATATTCATGTAGCCTGGCTAAGGATGGAGGACATCAAACTAAATTTGTCATCTGGGAAGTTTAAAAAACTACCATAAACCATACATGGAAAACGACGGTGTGGAGGCATTTCAAGTTGCTTCAGCTCACATTAACTGCATCGGGCTTGGGTCGGGTTCAGACATATAAAACAGAATGCCTGTCGCATTCTGGTCGGGCTTGGTTACTACTCTCTCAGACTCAGGTCGGGTTCGGACAGAAATATGCGGACTGAGCCGCACTCTAGTGTACAAAACTCTTTTTGTAAAGAGCATTTTAACAAGTCATCCTAACAAAACTTCAAAATACATTGTTTGTCATTGCCTTTCAAAACAACACGAGCGTTTTCTGTTGGCAGAACAACACCATTTGTCAGTACCTTTCAAAAACATTCAAAGAGACAACTATGGGGCAGTCCGGTAGCTCACCGGGTTAAGACGCTACCCCATGTAAGCTGAGTTCTCACCGCAGTGGCCGGGGTTCAATTCCAGCCAGGGCCTTTTTCTGCATGTCATCCCCTCTCTCTCACCCCCTTTCCTGTCAATCAATAAAAATGCCAAAAAAATATACTTAACAATACAATTATATAAATGCTGCTGTTAAGTTTAGGCACATAAACTACTTGGTTAGGATTAACAAATGATTCTGGTCATGGTTAAAATAATCCAACATTGGTAGGAGACAGGAAAGACGCACTACCTCACCTTCCACCTTTGTTCCAGACAGACTAGAGTCCTGTGATGCTACTATGATGATGAGACAAGTTGAAACTTGGAACTACTTGCAGTGCGCCGGTCTGCAACCTGCCAGTTTACACCAAAGTGACTAGACGAGATGTCGTATCATTTCCATAGCAACGACTCTTTATACTTCCGTTGTAACTGTCGGCTTTTCAGGCGTTTTTTGCAGCTGGATATAATTTGTAGCGTCTTAAAATAAGAATAACAATAATGATAGTGAGTTACTTGCTACAGTTGCATTTTTAGTATTGATGAAACGACGAAAACAAAAAAATGAGAGGGTCGAGAATTTGGAGCCGTCCATGGGTGTTTCAATGGAATACCCAGGGGGCTTATGCAAATTTATGCTGTGAACTTGAGACAGGAGATCTCCCCTCTTTTGTCAGTTTCTCCCATTTATCCCCGGAGCAGTTCCGTCATTTAGAGGAGCTGGTGTCACCTCTAATCAGCAGAGAAAACACTAACTATCGAGACAGCATTTCACCAGGGGAACGGCTGATGATAACGCTGTGCTTCTTGGCGACAGGTGAGCTACAGCCCATAGATAAAAGAAGTTACATGACTGACTGTTTTACAAGAGAAAAGAGGGCAGATTCAACAATTAAACAAAATTAAAAGTATCCTGCTGACTCTGCCATAACAACTGCAGGCTACTTTATTTTTCTTGCTCTTGCTTTTCCATCAGTCATTTAGTACATTGTTTCATTACTGTATTAATAATCAGTGTAATAAAGAAAGTAGGCTATACTTAATTGATGTGAAAGCTATAACAACCTGAATGTTTGTAATTGCTGATTGGCTGTTGAAACGTTCTAAAACCAGCCGCTGGCGATTTGACAAGCTGAGTCGCAGGTGACGCCATCAGCCAGCTTGTGTCGAGCTCAGACGGGCCAGTTCACACTGCCTCAACTTTTCCCTGCGACGTCCTAAAACGGTTTCGTCTCGTCGTGAATCTTTGGTCTGAACTGGCCTTAAGAGTAAAGGCCTCTGTTGTTTCCTTTCTGTCTTTCCACACTTTCAGCCTCTTCCTCTGTCTAGGTACCGTCTCACTCAGTGTTTAGGTGTACTTTCATTAACAGGCATTACATTTAAAGCAAAAGTCAGACAACAGAAAAAGACAAAAGAAACAATTAAAGCACAAATCAAAAACCAAATCACTGGCTGCCACAAATTCATTATATTCTCCAGTCAAACAGCTCACAATGATACAGTTCACAAGACTGACATCTACCTAAAAGACTCCAAGACTCTTAATCCACACATGACAGGCCACAGTTTGAGCTTCCTCCTCTGTTGCACTGCCAGGCAGCCCCTCCTGGCATCTGTCAGAAACTCAGCATTTCCAGCAGTAACCTTTACAGCAGCCTCAGCAATGTCATTCCAGTCTGTTGGCTGACTTCTTGTTTTCCAACTTGCTCTGAGAGGAGATAGCAGATGTTGCAGCTTTGGTAATACTTCTTCTTGGTTGCTGCAACAGAGAGGTATGTGCTGGAGATGCTGTGTATGTACCCTGTTTCAAAACAATAAATTTACAGAAATTTTCATTAGAGGTTTTGCAGAGAAACACTGTTATTTTACAGATATTTCCCAAATTATTACAATCAAACACCTTTAATTAAAAAAATGGTCAAATGACTGGCAGCAGCAGCTGCCAAACAAAAACCGTAAAATTAAAGTAAAATTTCCTAATTCAAAAAAATTGCAAAAACAATACATTTACAGAAATTTTCATTTGAGCTTTTGCAGGTAAACAATATTATTTTACAGATTTTTCCTGAATTATTATGATCAAACATCTTCAATAAAGTGTTAACACATGCTCAAGATTGTACAATAAGTTTACCTTAAATGAAATACATACACATACATTAATATTTAAACTACTGTACTGATTAACAGTAAAAGGTTTCTTAAAACTCTCATAAAATATAAGCTTAAAGATTACTGTGAAATATCCTCAACTGAAAACATACTGAATAAATACAAAATAAATTGATACATCTACAAGATTTTCACTGTTTCAATTAAAGTGGGGGCAATATCAACCAATTATTCACAAACAGTTCTTCAGGGGCCCCCAGGAGGAATTGAAAAACTAAAAATGGCATATCTCCATGTGTCTGTTAGGGTTACTATCATGATGAGGTCATGATACCTTAGAAACAGGTGGAGAAAGCAACAAATTTTACTGAGGGGGTGGTGGTCTGTTGTTTTTTTTTTAGCTTGAACACTGTCTTTTAATTCAGTAGTTAAAAACATAGTTAGGATTTAACTATCCAGTGTATTAATAATTAGAATCAAAACATACCACAAAAGGTCAATGAACCTGTACCAGAAGTGACAGTGCCACGTAGCAGTTAAAGAACACTCCTCCTCCAAATTGCCAGTAATCAGCTGGATCCTTGGGGAGGAGGGGGCTTTACTTATCATGCCAATTTTGTTTGAGCATTAAACTAGCTGACATTAATACATACTAGCAACACATAGTAACATTAGCTGCTACTAAATATGTGCTAATATCTCTAGTGCACTAATGTGCTAATCTCGATTAGCATCTGACTTTAACACACTACATCTCACACAGAGGTATTTGGTAAAACTCTTAATGGGCATAATTACTGTCCTTAATTACTAACTTTTCCAACCTTCATATGACTCATCTGTTCTCTCCTCTCACTAGCCCCTGGCTTCACTCTATGGGGTCTCCCTTTACATCCTGCCCCTCTACCTTTCTGATTGGGCTGGCAAGTTGGTAACAACCAATGAAATTAACAAAATGTCAAGATGGACAACCTTATGCCCTCTGGGGTTAGGTTGTGAACTAACCACACTACTCTTATGTGTACAGTAAACAAACTATTTGAATTTCAATTAACTTTATTAACACAGTGACAAAGATTTGTTTATATTTTATTTATTTGTTTGTCTATAGCATTATTTCATCCACTATGAACTGTATTAAACATTCCATTGAACTGATTTTAATGTAATACTTTTTAAACATTTAAAATTATTTATTCATCTCTATTTGTCTACAAATTTTTTGCTCTAAAAGGAAATATTTTTAGACTGGGCTACATAAATGAAGGACATAAACACAAAACATAACGTTACGTTAGGTTACAGAAAATAATATCGCCAATTTTTGCAGGATATAAATTCACTTAGGTTTACTTAGGTGACCAAACAGATCCCGTGTGACCCTTTCTCTGTGTCTCCGTTGACATACACAACTCAAATTCGCTCAAAATAAGAATCTGGCAGGCAGATGTAAAATAATCCAGGTAAAAATCCAGGTAACAGTCATTACTAGTGGACAGACGGAGAATAACAGTCTGAGCCTGTCAGTGGCAAAAACAAGCACCTTTAGTCAATGGACTTTTAACAGGTGCAGTTGCCCACAAGGTTGCAGTCATTGCAGCTCGTCTGCGGTTTGTTATTCTCCATTCTGAAGCCTTGCCTAACACTTTTAATAGTAAGTCCACACTAAATCACATATTGCAAAAAGCTGCACTGCTCTCTTGAGGTTGAAACTTTCAAGCATGTTGCTGCTCTAAAAGACTGAAGGACTTATTTTACAGTTTACTCTTGTCAGATTAATTGGCATGTATGTGCTTTTACACACTGTGACATCACTGATTGGGTGTGGCCAGAGTTGCAACTGAAAGTTTCAACCTCGAGAGCAGTGCAGCTTTGTACTTTGTAATGAAAAAAGTTTGCTATATTTGTATCCAGAATTACAGTTTGAATGAAAAAATACACATAAATATAAAACTTTACCTTAGAAGAAAAAGATTTACCTTAAAATTATGAAATTATGAAAACGTTAAATTGTTAGTATAGACATCAACCTTTATATAATGAGCTACATATTTAATTACAGATAATTACTGTCATTTTACATAAATGTGTACGTAATTTAAGAAAGCAGAAAAAATACAGTATAAATAATACAGTAATTTTTCTATACAAAAATGAGAAATAAACATAATTTATAATTATTGGAATAATACCTAAAATAACAGTTGTGTTGTTAATTTACAGATAATGTCCACAATTTTACAGAGTTTTGTATATAATTTTACAAAAAAAACAGTTAAAAACAATTTAAAAATTAGTTATTTTCCATAAAATTTGGATTTGTTTTTACAGTGTGGAGGTCTGCAGGGAGCGGATCAACCTGATCTGTCTCTCATTTTGATTCTGATGAGATAGTACAAGAATGCATGTATAAGTGTTATTATAAACACTATTATCTTGGGTTTCAGTGAAGTCACCATGCTGTTTCAAAGGCTAGTTTTAGTCCAGAAATGATATTATTGCCTTTAAATCCAGCTATCATCTCCTCCTGCCCTTCAGTAAAGCCTGCTCAGTGACAGTCCTTGTGCAATGTAATTACATCAGTGTTGTAAAAAGCTCCCCATATATTTGTCCCATGGTGACTGTGAGACACTGGTTAGCCTGCTGCAATATGGAGAACTTTAATTAATTTCCTCACCTCACTTATACACTGCTAACTCTGTAGTTGGCTGTTTATTGTAGCTGCAATCATAATAGTGGCAGTGGCTATCCTCATCATTAAGATGCATAGTGTCTTGCTCCAGCACTGCTATTAGCCACCAAATGAGCTATTGGTGTTTCTCAGGCAGCAGTGAAAAATGACAATGAGAGACCAGGTGTGGTGTCCACTTCCATACTGTGCTTACCAAACGGCTCTTAGCAGTGCCTGGATTTTGCTGCCTGACATTTTACTCAGCTGTTTACTGCTTTTAACTTATTATCGTCCCACACATGCAGGCTAAAATAGAGAACATTTTGTTGATGTTTTATTGCTCACATGTTTTCTCTGAACGTGGTAGTCTCTGTAGTCTTCACAAACGTCCCCGGTTCTAAGTAACTCAGACCTGACCTGGAACCCTAGTCAGACCACGTCCAAATTACATTTAGTTTAATGGGGTCAGATATGGTCCCTTTGTGATGCCTCTGGTGTGTGTGTCATAAGATTAATACCCCAGTGAATCCAAGTGGACTCTATCAGCCCTGATCACGTGGACAACTGTGAAGTGCAGAAAAAAATGGCATGTATCTTCTTTTCCACTGTGGCTGCTGGTCCTTTTTTTTTTTTTTTTGAAAATTAATTTATGCATATCAGGTTTGGGTATATTTTCAGTGGGTCTTGGTGGTTTTTTATCACATTCAAAATTTTGGTGTCAATCTTCGATGGCATGTACCAAGACACCATCAGTGTGTCGTCATACGCAGCCAGTGTGTGTTGCCCTAAAGCATTTTGAGATTCCATACCATGCAACCATGCATGATCTGAACCATCTAACAAAGGGGGGTCCAAACTTTTTGTGTCAGGCGCCACATGGAGAATAAAGGCCATTATGGGCCTTTTAATTTAAGAGAGTATCTTAATGAGTGTGCTTTAAGCCCTTTGTGCAGAGTAAACTTGAATCTGCACTAAGATGATTTTCTCAGTCTTAAATTTCACTCACCAGTAAATATCACTCCTAATGGGAACAGTGATGCTGGGCCTTGGACTGAAGAGTTGCTGTCAGGTCAGGTCTAAGTCTTGTAATGGAGATTTGAACTTCTCACACAGAAGTGAGTCAGACCTCAGTCTGCTCTTGTTCAGTGTCATCAGAGAAAATGTTAGCTCACATATGTACGTAGAGCCAAATCAACTGAGCATCCTTTAGGCATGGCGCCTCATCTGAGGAAATCTGGATTTTTCCAATTCCCTGTAGATCTCTGACAGTTGGAGCTGCTTGTGGAGAGTATCATCATATTGCAATTCAATAAGCTCCAACTATATGTCCTCCTTTACTTCTTCCACATCAACAGAAGTTTGAGAACAGGGTCATATCTTTCTCAATGGCAACCAAATCTTTAAAGTGCTGGTTAGATTCTGTGATCAGTGATGTGAGCACAGTCACGTATTTCCCCATTTTCACAGAAATGTTGGCGTTTGGGAAACTGGAGATCATTTGTGCAGCATTGCCGCCACTGATTTGCCTTTCAAAAAGTTGAGGCTTCACAACAAATGATTTTTATGTGTGCATACATTTGCGACACAAGCCCATCTTTTCCTTCCAAACTTTTGCTCAGCGTGTTCAGACACCAGTGAGATCAACTAAAAAAGTTAGGTCTGCCAACCACTCAGGGTTCCTCAGGTCCTCATGACCTTTTTCTTTTGGAAAAACAGTCACTTTCAGATCTCAGCAAATAGAAATGCTCCAGAACTGTCCCACGACTAATCCAGCACACATTTGAGTGGCAGATTATGTCCCCTATGACTCCCTAACTGTACTGCATACCAGGGATGCCATTCTATTCCGCTCACCTGTCATGGCCAGAGCGCCATCAGTGGTAATTCCACACTCTCTCTCAGGAATCTCCTTCACTTTTCCTTGGTATTGCTGCCATGTCTAGTGCCTGTGACTGGCAAAGTTGGTATAGATTTGCCTTTAGCATCCCTTGCTGGTGGAGCCCTGCTTTATGCACACACACACACACACACACACACACACCATCATGCATGATTGAGCAGTTGAGACAGCACTTAATAATTCTTATTTTGCTGTGTGAAATGTTGCTAACTTCCTTCATTCTCTTTCTCTCTCTGTCTTTTTCTCCCTCCAGATGGTCACAAGAACAAAGAAAATATTTGTAGGAGGATTATCAGCCAACACAGTAATTGAAGATGTGAAGCAATATTTTGAACAGTTTGGCAAGGTAAGACCGTTTAGAGTGTTTTCTCCTCTGGGCTGCTCTGTGTTTGTGTGTTTGAGGGCTTGTGAGGTGTGTCTTTTCAAGGTTCAAAGCAGGCTGATGAGTTTAGTGCTGCTGTGTGAGTTCTGAGGCAGACTCTTTTGTGAGTTTGATTTCCTGGTGATGCTGTGGCAACACTGTGTAAACTCAGCCAAGAGAATGGACCTGGAGACCAGTCTGATGAGATGTGTGTAGCCTGTCCTTAGAGGAGTTAAGCCATCCAGCTGTCCAGAGTCAGATGAGAAGTAGCATATCAGTTTCATCTTTGTGTGCCCAATACAGAGAGAGGTCCAGGGCATGTCTAGTTTAGCCTAGCACAAAGACTGGAAGCAGAGGGAAATCACTAGCCTAGCTCCATCAAAAGTGAAAAAAAAGTTCCCTAAGTATTCAGTCCAGACTAACACATTGTGGTTTGGAAGGAGATGTTGTTGTTCTGGGCTGAGCTTCAGATTTCCGAGGCTGTCTACTGTCTGTTTGTGTGTGTGTAGTTGGTAGTGTATGTGTGCTTTTGGGTGGAGAGGAGATATACTGATGGGGGGGCTGGAAGATTGTTATGTGTGTAACTCTGAGAATCAGTTTTCATGCCAAAGCATTTTACCTGGACCTTTTCCCATCTTTAACAGGGTAGTATCAGCCCCATATATCAGTATGAACCCACAGTATGTGGTGTGTGTGCATGTGTGTGGCTCATCCAGGTCACCATGATGACCTCTCAGTCCATCTGTATACATCTATTCTCTCTTTATCTCACAGACCTACCCAGGTCATCCATCAACATGGCACAGCCAACCAATACACTCACATATACACTCTTAGCCTGTGTGTGTGTGTGGGTGTGTGTGTGTGTTGGATAAGCCTAGTAATAAGCTGATGGGGTAAATGGAGAAATCAAGACTGTTGAGAAAACAGAGCAGTGTGGAGGAATAAAACTAGCTGCGGTTCCATGGACAATATTTCTTCAACCTGATTGAAATCATTCTGATTAGAGATTCCAACTTAACTGTTTACATAGATGCTAAATAAAGTGATCCGATAAGATGTGCGTTTACATGCCCGAAGCATTTAATCAGGATGTAACTCTTTTGGCATGCCCAAAGTGGTTCTGCCCGCTTTGAAGCGTCTAATCTGCCAGAAATATAACAGAAGAAGAAGTTTTTTGTTTTTTTTTCAGCTTTGTTCATCTTTTCAAACACTTGTTTGAACAACTTGTTTGGAGCCTTTCGACAATCGAGGCATTCAACAATGCTTAAATCTTTTAAGTTGGATCAGCTGCTGCCATGTTTCTGTCCCTCCCGGAAGCTCGTTCACGTCACCTAATGTTCCCCCCCACGTGGGGCAAACATGCACAGAAGAATCTATTTATTTTCCGATTGAACGGATTACCAAAGCTGTACACCACCCCTCTTAACCCAATTGGCAATTCTTTCCAATCGAGCTGGATGGGGCCAGTCTCTTCTGACTGACGTGGTTACATGAGGCCTTTTTATTCTGATTGGGCTATTATTCTCATTATTAGTGTAATATTAGGGTGCATGTAAACGCAGCTAGAGATTAGAGGACATGGTAGGAAGGAAGGAGCCGCTGATTATTTTTGTGTTATTTTATGTGGTGATTAAAACATCTTGGTAATATACTACTTCACTTATTTGTATTACCCTTTCTTTGTGGACACTGTTGAGAGCAAGTAGGTGCTACATCTAGATGATGTAAATATGACCTTAGTGAAGAGGTTCATGATGTGATCCCAGATGATGATTGGTTGGTGTCTTTGAATGGACAGAGGTACAAAAGAATAGGTTCTTACTCTGTTAGCATTAAGTAATTTCTTTCTTTAAGCACTGAAAGAGGTTGCATTGAGAATATCTGGTTTCTTACTTAAGTAGCAGATCAGTAATATGTGCTTCCATAGATAATACAGGCTTCAGTAATAAAGTACAGTAAAATAAATAACAAATTAAAACAAAAATGTGATGAAGTTTGAAGGAGCTACTTGGCCACCTCATCTGCATGCACCTTCATCCACTGCGCTGACTAAGGATTTCACTCTGAATAACATCCATGTTCACACAGGCTACCTTCATCTATTGCAGAGGGTGAATACCGACTGTGATCCAATCCATTCATCCATACTTTAATTGACAGTGAAACTTAATGGCAGTATTGCTAAAGAACCCAACACATAAATCAGCCAATGGAGTCTTTAACTGTCCATCTCTACATAGCCTTTATTAGGTGAAGGACAGAGACTTTTAGCATACAGTATATCCTCTCTTTCTGCTTCTTTAAAATACCTTAAAATACCCTTTGGACAGTGTAACTCCAAAGCTCCGCAGTGAACAAGAATCTGAAATAGTTTAAATGTGATTGAAATACTTGAGTGCCTCAGCGTTCAGTCTTCTCCGCCCAGCTCTCTGTGGAAATGAATGGGAAGAAATGAGAGGAAGTTAGTGAGGGATGAAAGAGGAGAGACAACTGCTCTTGAGTCCATAGGATTACAACCTACCTTTAACATTGCTATGTATGTCTTCAGTTTTCACTGTTCTGCATTATGTTTCAAAGTTCCAGTGCAACTGACTGACACATAATTCCTTTATGAAGATTAAACATATAATTCCTCTCATGAATTGTACAAAACGAACTGTAGTTAGTTTTGCGCTGCTTTTTATGAGAATTGGTGTAAGGATAAGAACGGTGTGCAGATAAAAGCTCAATCAAATGAAGCAGAAATTAATTTCGCTTGCTGTCTCAGTCAACTTTCAAGGCTGCTGTAAATTATACAAGAAATTAGATGTTTTAGCTAAACATACAATCAAATGAATAATTGTGATTATTGGTAAATGAACTGCATTTACTGCAGTACTTGGTTAAGGATCAACGTTTACTGTCAATAGGAGACAGGAAATGAACATGATCTTTGTCAGTGATGTCGAAGTCACCCTCTTTGTTCACTCATCCATCCATCCTGACCTCATACCTAAGAGGTTTTGTGGCTCTATAACAACACCATATCACTTGACAGACAAGAGTCATAATTCACCCAGCCGATAGAGGTCCTTGTCATGTGACCATAAACATAGGTTGTGTTTAGTCATTTGAACAAACAGCTAATGCTTACGTTTTTCTTAGAGGACGGTCTCACTGTGCCAGGGCTCCAGGGTGCGACCACATGTGACCAAAAATCTGTCAAGTGCGACTAAACATTTTCATTGGTCACACCGGTGTGCCTGAAAAAAGTATAAAACTATTTTTTAACAAACACCAACAGGGTGCCCTGTGTGCGCTGTCTTTGTCTCATGTGGAGTATATCAGGGCCTTTAGAGTTGGGTGACAGTGGCTCAGGTCATATGGGCCTCTTTGCTTTTTTTGATATTTCCCACAGAAATCAGATATTCTGTTTATACTCCACAGTTAGAAATCACAAGCAGGGGCTCTAACAAACTCTGGAAGTGGAACAATGTAGAGCACCAAGCTGTGTCCTTTAGAGAAGCCCTGTGGGAGCGCACAGATTTGTTGGCTCAGGCTCCTTAAGAAGAGGCTACTTTGACAGAGATTTGTAATAGGAAGCTAACTGCTTCAGTGCCTCTTCTCTCCTGATATCACCTGTGGCAAGTCCCCTACATGATCCTCCAGGCCAAATCATAACAACTGGCTCTCAGTTTCTCCTCCTGAATAGCCAAGATCCCTCGTATTAGCAATCTGAATACCTCTCAGGTACCTTTCTCTAATGCAAGGTAATGCAAGGTTAAAATGTCTTATTTGGCTGGCTCAGAGCACTGGGAGAGGGAGTGTCTCCCTCTCAGCTGCTGGCTAAATGATGTGTTAGGCTGGTTCGTGCTGCAGCCTACAGACAGCCCCCCAGCTACTGGAGCTGCTTATCATCTCTGATCCCAGTCAAATCACTGCTGCTGAAGATGCTGTTACAACACAAGCACATGAAAGCTAACAGAAATATTTGCCAGTGTGAATAAATGCAGGCAGTGGAAAGGGCTAAGACAAACAGTTTAACCGATGTTTTGTGATGGGCTTTGCTCCAGTCAGTCTGGTATTCACCTGACCTTCCTCACTCCACATTTCTTCAGGGCACGATTCACTTTAATTCTCTGCATATTAGCATGACTCATGGGTGGAACGAAAATGTTATGCCCTCTACCTACTATGTGATTTTTTTATCAGTTCATTTGCTGCTTGATTAAATGGTGGCTTCTCACTCCACATTTTGGAAAGTTAATCTTTCCGACTATTGAGATGACTGAGTCTGATGGAGCGGGTGGATCTTTTGAATGACATCAGACTTGAGACAAGGTGTAATCTGCTGCTACTGATGGTACACTTCACATGTGTAGATCAGCTATAAGAGAAGCTGCTTCACTCTCTGAAACACGCTCTGAATTAGACACTCCAAGTTTTAAAATAAAAACTACAGTTCATAGATTTAGCAGCTGTTTACATGTTCTGGTAAAATAAGATTAGGCAAATTTAAGTTCTGTACGAGTCCAAAACAGAGACCTGAACCCGGCCCATACCTGCATTTTTAAGACCTGCATCGACAGAACCCTGCTGGTCCTGCCAAATCTGAGACCCAAACCAAAGCTATATTTTACTTTATTTCATCAGTTACTAACCGCTAGCTCATGCTAATGCAACACATTTCTACACATTGTCCCTTTCCCTCTCCCCACTGGGCGTAGTTTATCTACTTCCAACAACTGACACACATGGATGTACAGAGAGAAAGAGGGAAATTACTTAATCAAATACATTTGAAAGTAACCAAGATGGAACTTGTCCCTATCCCAAAGTTTTACACAACAAAATGGTTTGAAGAACTGTCAGGCATACCCTGCATTTGTCTTTGCAGCACTGTCATAAATAAAGGCTGAACTGCAGCTTTCTGGATTTAGCTGTTCCTCTGCAGTTTCTGGTGTGTATTATAGCACTGATATCCAGCATCCAGAAAGCATTCTTTACTGTGATTAAGCGTATGATGATAATGGGTACGCAGCAGAGCTGAGTATCATCAGCTGCACCAAAGTACCCATAATCAAAGCAAACAATGTCTTCTCAGGTGTCCTGCTTGTGATAGTTACTAATGTGTTTGATCATTTGCTGCCATGCTGTAAATAAAAGAACAGCTGCAAACAAAAATGTGAGCTGTGCTTCACTCTCTGGTAATCTCTGGGCTTTAAATAATATGTCAAGGTAAACTGTGAAATTACTAAACTTTTTAATACTGTTTTTTCATCGGGGAGAGAGCCTCCCCGATATATCCTTAATACATATCCTTAAACAGCAGACAGATTACCACTGAATCTGTCATGATGTGCACAAAGTAAGTCAAAGAGGGTCTGATGACTTGCAAAAATGTACATCATGGCATTTCCTGCATTCCAGTGGCACCAGAGTCCTATGAAACTGAAACCCAGCTGGCCAAAAGAATATATATGAACCCTGCTTAAAGAAAGCCTTCCCTTGATGGACCTGAAACACCCATCATCATCTCTTTGACTGAACTGATGTCACTTCTTGAGACCAACAGGCGTGGCCCCCACTCAGTTTGTACATTTCTTTTATGAACAAGTATTTATTCACGTTTATACCATGCCATGAACAATATATGTTTAAAGACTAGACTTTATAAGATTAAAGACTAGACCGAAAGTAGCCATAGCAACGATGCTGATGCTTTATGCCTCATTAACAGTTAAAAGTACACTTTTTAGGTTTTGGTTAATAAAGTTATGTTAACATTATGTGATTTCACCAAAACACATTGTGTGTATCCTTCATTCATAATACATCTGCAAAGACGAGTTTTGGAAGAATTTGAAACCTGCATTGTTTTGTCCACATTTGCTTGCTAACAGTCTTCTTATTCCCTGCCTCTGTTGGAGGAGGTCAAAAACTTCACAGGGTACCCTTAAACTAACATTCATCAGAATCAGAATCAGCCTTATTGGCTAAGTATGTGTACACATACAAGGAATTTGACTCAGATTTTAAGTTGCTCTCAATGTACCTACTCACAGTTCCAAGAACAATTTACAGGAGGATAGAAATAGACACACAGCTGAAAACAAGGACAACAAAGCAGAAATCAGAATCAGATTTATTGCATTTATAAGTAGGTTTTCACATACAAGGAATTTGCTTTGGTGTATAGGTGCATAAATAAGCATAGATATATACAGATATTTAAATAAAGCCACTAAAAGCAAGTACTGTGAAAAAGCAAGTCAAGAATACAATTATAAAATAGTGAAATTAGCAATAAAAATTGTGCAGAAATATAAAATAATAGAATAAGATAAAATTAGAAAAAAAACTGTACAATAATATGAAAAAGAAGAGCGAACATTTTGTGCAGAATGTGCAAAATATTAACTGACGGATGTGCAAAAGTTCACAGTATGGAGTGCAATGCATTGATGTGGCTTATGTTAATATAACGTGTAGTGATCAATGGGGGGGGTGTTATGGAGGTACTAGAGTCCATGTCACAGGGGGGTCCCGGACCTTGTTGATGAGGCCAGTTGCAGACGGGAAGAAACTGTTCTTATGGGGTGAGGTTTTGGTCCTGATGGACCGCAGCCTCCTGCCAGGGGGAGTGTTTCAAAGAGTTTGTGACCGGGGTGGGAGGGGTCAGCCACAATCTTTCCGGCACACCTCAGGGTCCTGGCGGCGTACAGGTCCTCGAGGGAAGGCAGATTGCAGCCAATCACCTTCTTTGCAGAGCAAATGATACGCTGCAGTCTGCCCTTGTCCTTGGCAGTGGCAGCAGCGTACCAGATGGTGATGGAGGAGGTGAGGATGGACTCAATGATGGCGGTGTAGAAGTGCATCATCATTGTCTTTGGCAGGTTGAATTTCTTCAGCTGCCACAGGAAGTACATCCTCTGCTGGGCTTTCTTGGTGAGGGAGCTGATGTTTAGCTCCCACTTGAGGTCCTGGCTGATGATGGTGCCCAGGAAGTGGAAGGACTCCACAGTGCTGACTGGGGAGTGACACAGGATGATGGGGGCAGGTGGGGCTGTGTTCTTCCTGAAATCCATCACCAACTCCACTGTCTTTAGAGCGTTGAGACAAACAAAAGATTATCAATAGATTAGTCAATAGTGTTTTTGCTACTATTTAGTAGTTGGTACAGTAAGTGACAGCTATAAAGCTGGAAAGATACATCCATTCACTCATCCATTTTCACTTATCCGGGGCCGGTTGGCGATGGCAGCAGGCTGAACAAGGTAGTCCAGATTCTCACACTGTATAGATAGATGTAGCAGTCAAGACGGGCACAAAACTGAACCTAAACATGGAACTGATTGGTTTTGTCTATTGACAATTTCACAAAGGTTTTATTGAAACAAGATGGCCGCATCCTCAAAATTGTTGACAAATAAGAGAGAGGCAGTGTTACTTTTGCAGTTCTACTCTGAGTGGTAAGCATGAAAAAAAAAAATGCACCCACAGATGGCTGGAAGATGTGTCTCTGTCAAAACTACAGTAACCATAACATGTAAAATACTACTCCAATAATGACAAAACACAGAAAGTGGATCTTCTGACAGAAAAAATCTGAAGTCTGAACTGCTCTAATTACAAGACAGTGGAACATCATTTTTGACTAAATCTTAATATTTTTTATGTCATGATTTTATTACTTCCAATAATTTAGACTTTTTTATCATCACAGAGACATGGTTATCTCAGGGAGACTGTAGTCCTCTTATTGAAGCAACCCCCCCCCCCTGATTTTACACACCTCCATCAACCCTGCCTGTCAGGCAGGGGAGGGGAGGTTGCTGTCATTTACAGAAAAATGTTACATGCACTCCCATTTTACATAGCAGTTTTACATTATTTGAACATCTTGGTTTTATGTTAAACTCCAAAGATCCAGTGATAATTTTAATAATCTACAGAACGCCTAGACCAAACAATGTTTTTATCCAGGAGTTTGCTGAGTTATTATACCATTTTAAATCTAAGTATGAAAAAATTCTTATTTTAGGTGATTTTAACATACATGTCTGCTGCCCTTCTCAGACTTTTGTCACAGATTTTATGGATACTTTGGAATCTTTTAACCTCATTCAAGCAATACAAGAACCCACACATTCGAAGAGTCACACCCTTGATCTAGTTCTGTATAGTGGTCTCAGCCCTGACAACTTTGAGACTAAGGATATCTGTGTGTCTGATCACAAAGCAGTTTTATTCACCGGTCCGCTGCCGTGTTCATAACTCTATGTCTGCTAGCAAGTTTTCTGAGCTTTTTATCACTGCTTCTTTAACTGCTTTTAATCCACATTTTAACACAGAGGAGCTGGTCTCCCTTTTTAATCACGCCTGCCAGACTGTCTTGGACTCTGTTGCCCTGTACAAACTCAAAAAGTCAAATAGAACGCCGCAGCCCTGGCTAAACGAGTCCACCCAGGAATTAAAGAGAGATTGTAGGAGAAAGGAACGAAAATGGAAAAAAACGGGTTTACATGTATTTTATGACATTTGGAAACACGCAATGAAGGATTATCAAAAGGCAGTTAAAGAAGCAAGAGCATCCTTCTTCTCTAATCTAATTTTAGCAAATCACTCTAACCCCAGAATTTTATTCAAGGTAACTCTCTGTCATCACCCCCTCCCCCTGTCATTTTACCGATGCCTCACAAGAGTTGTGTGAGAAGTTTTAAAATTTTTTTATAAATAGAGTCAAGGAGACAAGGCAACAAATTAGCCCCCCAGACTGTGTTTTATATGCCAGTAGGGACACTCTTATTTATTTTAGCAGTTTTGAACCTGTATCGCTGTCCTTTGACATTATATCCCACATGAAATCAAACACGTGCAGCCTTGATATTATTCCGACTAAATTTCTTAAAGAAGTGATTGACACAGTTGGGCCCAGCATTTTATTGATTATTAATAGCTCCTTAGCAAAAGGCGTCTTTCCATCGATTTTTAAACATGCTGTGGTCCAACCTCTTTTAAAGAAACCTAACCTTGATCCTTCTGTTCTTAATAATTGTGTCATAATAACATCTTTGAGAAATTTCAGTCCGGTTTTAGAGCTTTACATAGCACAGAAACGGCACTCCTTAAGGTAACAAATTACCTCCTTTTGGCAGCAGATAGGGGGGAGAGTGCAATTTTAATTCTTTTAGACCAAAGCGCAGCTTTTGACACAGTAGATCATGCCATTTTAATTGACCGTCTTGAAACCTGGGTTGGCAACAAGGACACTGCACTTAGTTGGTTTTATTCTTACCTTTTAGAAAGAACCTACTTGGTCACCATAGGTAATTACTCATCTTCTACAACTCACATTACCTGTGGTGTACCGCAAGGTTCAATTTTAGGTCCAATTTTATTCTCTATTTATATGCTTCCACTCGGTCAAATCATCCAACGCCATAACGTCTCTTTTCATTGCTACGTAGACGACACACAGATATACCTTCCCCTGAGACCCGGTGACCCAAATAGCCAACTGCTGTTTTAGATTGTCTCAATGATGTCAACTATTGGATGGCACAAAATTTTCTTCAACTCAATAACTCAAAATCAGAAATCATACTGTTCAGTCCCCCAAATCAGATTAGTCACATTCAGAATGGCCTTGGTCCATTATTGGCCACTGCCAGAAATTTGGGAGTACTACTTGATTCAGATCTAAGCTTTGCTCCACAGATCAAAAAAGTTGTCCAGTCCTGCTTCCATCAAATAAGAATTATCTCCAGAATCAAACCAATGCTTTCACACTGACCTGGAAAAAGTCATTCATGCACTCATTTTCTCTAGACTCGACTACTGCAACTCCCTCTTTTCTGGCATAAACCAAAAGTCACTCTCGCACCTCCAACTAGTTCAGAATGCAGCAGCTCAGCTTCTTACTGGTTTTAACAGACGACATCACATCACCCCAATCCTGGCTTCTCTACATTGGCTCCCCGTTACATTTAGAATTGATTTTAAGATTTTACTGATCACTTTTAAGGCATGTCTGGGTCTGGCCCTGAGCTATATAGCAGAAATGCTGACCCCATATGAGCCAGTTCGCAGCCTTAGATCCTCAGTGGGGCCCTTCTGGCCGTTCCAAAGTCAAGGCTTAAATCTAAAGGTGACCATGCTTTTGCTATCAGGGCCCCTCGGCTTTGGAATGACCTGCCCAAGGAGATAAGGCTCGCAGAATCAGTAACTTCTTTTAAATCACTTCTTAAAACCCATTTTTATAGACTTGCTTTTATGTGATGTCATCTTTTCTTTTCATCGTCTTTTGTTGCTTTTAATGTTTTTAATTTTTATTTGTATTTATTGATCATTATTTTTTTTTTTTTAATCTTGCTTTTGTTTTGCTTCATTGTCTTTTTATTGCTTTTACTGTTTCAATTATTTTTATTTGTATTTATTGATCATTAATTTTTATCTTGCTTTTGTTTGCTTTACTGTTTGGCTTTCTGTTGTTATATTGCTTTCTGGGTATGCTGCTTTTGCTTTGTCTGTCGAAGCACTTTGTAAACTCTGTTTTTAAAAGGTGCTATATAAATAAAGTTATTATTATTATTATTATTGACTGTCCAGAAATCCATCTGATCATCCAAATCCAGATGGCATGTGCCATATGTTTTATAAGTTTAGTTCAGTAGTAAGTGCATGAAATAAAACTGGATCCAAACATCATCATCTGGCTGTAACTTCATGGCCTCACTTTACTTGAAATCTGTTAGATTAATGACATTTCCAAGTGAAATCTGACTGGACAGAAACAACAGCATGGATTTTGCCAAGGTCATGTATCTGTCATGTCATGTATCTGATTTGGAAACAAGATCAACCACTGCCCACTGGAACAGGAGCCTTGTGGTTTCATCATTTGTCTTTGCTGCCCTACAAGCTTTGCTTTGTTGCTTGTCTGCAATCTGATGCAAGAGCTTAATTGGGGCCTCCAAGGTACTGAGCATCATATACAATTACTGTGCTTACACAGCGGAGATAGAATTGTAGTCTCCAAAGTATCGGCCAGGGCCGGCCCTAGCCATTTTGGTGCTCTAGATGAGATTATGATTTGGATCCCCCCTGCAATAATAATGACAACATAGCAGTGTATTATCAATTACACAGAGAACACAAATAATTGGTTTAATTTACATGCTTCAGCTTCAGACTCAGATAGTGTAGATCCAGTAGCTAGGGGTTTCAAATCTTTCCTGAGTGCATCTGGACAGTTATAGAGTAGATATTAGCCTATTACAAGCAAAACATGTAACTGCAGAGTAGGACACTAAAATCTAGATAGCGTCAGCCATTATCAGTTACTGATATTGGTCAGCGAAATTTCAGCACAATGAATGTCTTGTGTTCTGGGAAGGAGCAGTTATCCAGATGAGTAGGCCTAGCTACTGGCTTTCCATTCAGATTTATTTACATATCCTTCAGTCTGTATCTGAGAGTCTAGCAGCTATCGTAGAATCATTAGCATTAGCGTTATTGCTACTTAACTAGCTACTAACATACATTAAATGTCTACACAAAACGGCATTTTAATGTTAAGACAAGATACTTTTATATTTGGCTTTCTTTTCCTCCTCCTCTTTCCTGCGTTTTCTTACTTGAAAACCTGAAGGCTTGGACGTTTTCCTATTGACCCCTGCTCATTAGTCAGGGATTTTGGCTGTCTACAGATGTGCCTGTCAGTGCGCACGGCAGAGAACGAGTGCAGCCAGGCCAGCCACAGGGCAGTTGGGCCGATGAAAAATTGTGAGAAACAGTAAGCAGCTGCAGGGCTGCCTGATGGAAAGTGTATTTCTTTCTTTATTTGTTTATTTGTTGCCGCACACAAGGAAAATGAGGAAGGGCGCCCATTGGCACATTTTTATTTATTTTCACTGACGATTTTCTTTTTTGAGGGCGATCGGCGCCCCCCCAGGAACGTGGTGCCCTAGGCGACCGCCTAGTTCACCTATGCCAAGGGCCGGCTCTGGTATTGGAAGGTAATGTAAAACCAGACAAAGCCAAACAAGTTTAATTATACATGTTTATATTTATATTAAGGCCAGTTCAGACCAAAGATTCACGATGAGATGAAACCGTTTTAGAACGTCGCAGGGAAAAGTTGCAGCTGTGTGAACTGGCCTGTCCCAGCTCGACTCAAGCTGGCTGATGGCGTCGCCTGTGACTCAGCTTGTCAAGTTGCCAGTGGCTGGTTTTAGAACGTAAGGCATGTCACCTGTTTCAACAGCCAATTAGTTCGTGGAGAAGTCAGGCGGTCATCTCGACCCGCTCGGTCTTTTTACGTTTTCGCCATTTCATCCATACTAGAAACGCAACTGTAGCAAGTAACTCACTATCTCTATCCTCATTCATATTTTAAGATGCAACAAATTATATCCAGCCACAAAAAAAGCCTGAAAAGCCGGCAGATAGAACGGAAATAGAGAGAGTCGTTGCTATGGAAATGACAGTCTCGTCTAGTCGCACTGGTGTAAACTGGAAGGTTTCAGAACGTTGCGGACCGGCCCAATGCAAGTAGTTGCAAGCATAGTTGCAAGTTTCAACTCGTCTCGTCGCAAATCTTTGGTCTGAACTGGGCTTTAGGTGTCATTTGGAATTCTTTGTGTTATAACTGTAGCGCTTTCCCAGTATCCCCTAACCATGGGATACAGCGCCCTGGGTTCTTTTACTTAAGCCACCCTTATACTATCCATGTAAACCCTTCAGGTTTAAACCGTCCTTATTTATTAAACTGACAACGAGGAAAATGATATGAAATTGTATTATTTATTTACCCAAAAATTTAAATAAAATAAATCACATTTAGGGTTTGTTTAAGGCGTCACTTATGCTATCCTAGCACAACAAATACACAATAGCCCTTCTATGAGAATTGGAAAATGACATGACAGGCAAGTACCCTTTAAACCTGACTGATGTAAACTTATGACACTTTTGCCACACAATATCAAATATCAGTCTTTAACCTGGCAAAAACAAATACCATATAAACCTAAACTGGCATGAAATATTCAACAGCTATTACCTCTGTTAACTCTAAATAACACAGTTAGCCTGAGTCAACAATGACTGGAATTTACTGCTTTTACTCATTGTGGGCCCACACAGAAAATAACAAACAAAAGCCGGCAATAAACACAAATAATACAACCCCTCCGTTGCAGGCCTGAGCGCAGCTTGTATGTGTTGTGTGTGGTAACTTACAGCGATACTAATGGCGTCTTCGCTCGCCTGAGCAATGCAGCCGTGGGTTACTCACCCAAGGCGAAAAGTTCAACAGTAAAGGCAGATGACCAACAAAAAAAAACAACCACCGTCCCAGCGGCAATGGAGAAAGTCAACGGCTGGTCTCCCCAGGGATGCTGGAAGTCATTCAGAGTTGGGGGTGCTGAGAGAAAGTCTATATCATGACGTCATATTAAATGCTGCGCAACATTCATGTTTTTTTGTATTAATTTAACTGGCCAACAGCATTTTACACCAGCTTTAGAACGGTTTACGCTACGACAGCAAACCAACATACTGTATGTCAAAGCAGAATATCATATTCAGCTATGGACAGTTCACACACGGATTGCAGGTTTATTCCGAATCAGAAGACGATTTATTATTGACTGAGCTACAGCCACACCATACGGGTAGCAACAGAACAAGGCACCAGAACTGTATAATACACACACACACAGCAACCGAAAACATTAACAAGTAACTCCAAAACCTCTCGCTATCTTTCTTTCTCACACACACACACACACACACACACACACACAGCAATCTATAACAATAATAACAGAATTAATTGAAGACCGCACTCCAAAACTCCACACTACAGAGACGTCCTCTTGCTCTCATTCGAAGCATGTCACACTACCAGATCTGTGACAGAAACAAGAAATAACGGAGAACACGGATTATTTTCTGAGACATGGTGAAGCGCAGTAATGATACCTAACCCACCATTACCGGTCACTAATATCCATGATCATTCGTGCCAAACTACGTGATCTGAATCTGTGCATCAGATACACAGAAAATACATTGAATGTTCGGAAATGAAATCAAATATCATAAAATTTTTTTTTTTAAAAGGGTGGATTTCAACCAATTAATGGACAACAATGTTTTATACACTGCCTACGCTAAAATGCTACTCTTAAAAATTAGAGTTTTTTATTGTTTAGTAAACTTTTTTGCCTTGCAGTCACAGCCCCCCGCCAGTAGGGGGTGCTGCAGCCCCCTCAGCACCCCTACTTCCAGCGTCCCTGGGTCTCCCTCGACGCCGGAGGTGCACCCGTGCTTGTCCGGTCACACGGGGCGCTATCCGGTCCTCTGAGCAAGCTTCAAAGTCCATAAATCCAAAGCTAGCATGCCGTTAGCGAGTATGCTAACCAATAACTGAACAGTAGATTAGTAACCTCAGGGGTTGAGATTAGCTTCCAAAAAACACAGTACAGTCGACAAAAACTTTAAGCAGTATAACACACTTCTTACAGAAAAGTCAGGCTGCTATTAAAGTCTTTAAATCTTACACTTCTCTTACTTTTGTAGCTAGTCGTATGTTAAAGAAAAACACACTCGCACCGGTGTCTCAGGCACACCCGCTCTCTCCATTACTCTGATCTGCTCTGCCTATTAGTCCCACCCCTTAACCAATCATAATTTTAGAAACGTGATGTCTCTCTATTCAGACTAATCTGAAGTTTTGAAAAGCAGAAGTAAACAATAGTACAGCTAACGGCAAACCATGGCAATAGCATCCTCTTAAGCTCTGAAAACGTCCATTACGGTCTGTTAGCTCGCTGGGTTAATACGACCTATTGGCTACACCCCACTTTCCTTACTTTCCCATGCCTGTCTGCAGCCTCAAAAAACAAATGTGTACTGTCAACTGCACTGATGGCAGAATTTTTCAACTTTGGATTTGTCTAAAAACACTGTATAATAGTATTCCATCAGATTGAAGAAGGTTAAATTCACAGAGGTTACATCACTGTCAACTTCTATGTGACTGTGTTGAAACTATGTTGATGTTAAAAGTATTAAAGAAGTACCAAGGATATTAGGGAGGGGAGGTTTAATAGTCAAAAGAACAGCATTACTAATTTAAAGTTTCTTCTTTTTCGGGCCACTGCTCCTGTGATGTAAATTACATTGGTGTGAGCCATCACTGAGTGTTCTCCCTGCTGGAGTCAAGTGCAGGAGGCAAAGAGGTAAAGGACTCTCTGCCAATTACATGCAATTCACTCACACTACCTGGACAAGAAGATCGCCCTGACGCTGCTTCGGAACGTATTTTCATTTCTATGTGAGACCAAATTAAGGGAATTGACGGACTATTACATTCTGAAGATAATTTATTTTCTTTTTTTTTCAGCATACACAGATTTATGGCCAGGCTAACACTGAACAGTGGGGAGAGGTTGACACAGGAGGGGGGTTGGGGGGTTGTCCAATGGATGGTTGGACAGAGTGACAGTTCAGGAGTTTAGAAGAGCTTCCTCTGCTATCATATCACCTAGAGCTGAATGAGGACACTGTCACTCTTATTCATATGCACACCTCTTTCTTTATTTCTTTACATGCCATTTTATTGCTTGTGAACAGATTACAATCTGGCGTTATAAGACATTTAAGAAAAACGTATCACGACATTGTTGATTGATGCTTCTAAGCCTTTGCTGACATCACAAGGCCCATCCTCTTTGAATGTGAGGACTGACCCCTAGCCCCCCCAAGTGTCATATGAAACATAGCATTAGTTCACACATGGTTGCATTAGCTGGTTCATTCATGCTTTACCATCACTGACTATTCATTAGCTGTTTGGCTACAAGCTGACTCGTAACATCCAATCATATTCATACAGATGTACGGTGTGGCCATTGTAACCTGACACTTGTCACTATTACTCTGCTGAAGGCTTCATGCCAGCACTGCTGCTGCTGCAGATCCCTCGACCACCCCAGTCTCCTCCATATGTGGTTATTGGTATTGTTCATTTAATTAAGATTTAATGTTTATTTATGTTCATTTATTTATTTTTATTTCTGGAGGGAGAGAAAGGACTACCTGATTCCCCAAGTGAGCAGATGGCATATAGGGAGTGGGCCTGGGACACCAGGAATCACTGCTGAACCCTCTGGAGGTGTTGTAGGCCTATCGGCAAAACACAGAGGAAAGAGGGTGCTCACTTGATAACCCCGAAAATACCATTGCTCACTTGACCACCTTGCTGAGTCTTGGCAGCATGCCTAAGGTGTGCAATTTAAAGGCCAGTTCAGACCAAAGATTGGCGACGAGACGAAACCGTTTTAGAACGTTGTGGGGAAAAGTTGCAGCAGTGTGAACTGGCCCGTCTCAGCTCGACACAAGCCGACTGATGGCGTCACCTGCGACTCAGCTTGTCAAATCGCCAGCGGTTGGTTTTAGAATGTAAGGCACGTCACTTGTTTCAACAGCCAATCAGCTCGTAGCAAAGTCAGCTGGTCGTTACAAACTGTCAGCTGGTTGAAATGTCAGAGTATAGCTTACATTCTTTATTACACTGATTATTAATACAGTAATGAAATAATGTACTAAATGACTGATGGAAAAGCAAGAGCAAGAAAAATAAAGTAGCCTACAGTTGTTATGGCAGAGTCAGGAGGATACTTTTAATTTAGTTGAAATGTTGAATCTGCCCAAGTTCACGGCATAAATTTGCATAACCCCCCTGGGTATACCGTTGTAACACCCATGGACGGCTCCAAATTCTTGACTCTTGTTTTTTTATGTTTTCGCCGTTTCATCAATACTAAAAATGCAACTGTAGCAAGTAACTCACTATTGTCATTCATATTTTAAGACACTACAAATTATATCCAGCTGCAAAAAACGCCTGAAAAGCCGGCAGTTACAATGGAAGTATAAAGAGTCATTGCTATGGAAACGATACGCCGTCTCGTCTAGTCGCTTTGGTGTAAACTGGCAGGTTTCAGAACTTTGCAGACCAGCACGTTGCAAGTAGTTGCAAGTTTCAACTCGTCTTGTCGCGAATCTGGTCTAAACTGGCCTTAAGGGATACCAACAACTAGTCCTATAGACCAGATTAAGGGCGGATTAGTTCTCCAGCAGAACCCTTGTTGCTACTTGGATTCTTTGAGAGCTCCCTCTGAGCAGAGCCTCTGCTAAATCAACTGTAATTATTTGCTGTAAGTGGTCAATTCCTTGATGTTAAGTGTCTCTGATTGAAATGCGGTCTTATGATGTATTGCATGGGTCTTGTTGTCTTGTTCAGTTATTGGGCTATGTTGAGGAACCTGTCTGTTACATGACTGTTGCTTAGCTGTGATGTCTTGCTGTGGACGGTCCATGGCAGGTTCACCACAGAGAGCTGACAAATCTGTAGCTGATACACTTTGGTTTATAATTTAACCCCATCACTTTTCTTTCATGGTTTTACATGTTCTTTAACATTCTATTGCCAAGTCTATTAATATTAGTAGTAGTAGTTTGAAGTGAGAGAAATAGTTTATTCAGTTTGAATGCATTACATTGAAAATAAATGTCTAAACACACTTGCCAGCTTTGAACTTGTTAAGACACTAAAATCTTGCGCGCAAAGGCGTCATCATAATAACACGCATGACAAACTACATGATTTTAGTCACTTGGCTTAGATAGAACAGGGGCCTCTGAAAACATAGTTGAAGAGAGACTTATCAGGCAGAGAAACATCCCACCTTTATCACTGCTTCTGTTTTGTATTATAAAGACATGTTAGAGAGGGAGGAGGTTTGGAAGCGGATCTGGGTTGTGTTTAGGCTGGTGCGTTGCTTTTTTCTTTATCTTGTCCTTCTACAATGCAGCTAGTTGATGACTCATTCCAGAGAGAATTTCTGGCTTCACTGTGACAGGTTGTAAAGTGCTGCTTTGTTGACATCATGTGTCACCAGTAAGAGCAGGTTGGCGCTATGATGTGATGTGTTTTATCTTAAAGTACTTTGAGATATTAGGGAAACTATTTAAGTGGTAGATAGAAGTGGTAGGAAGTCAGGTTGGGGGAATCTGTGTACGTTAAAAGAGTGACGTACAAAAGTAGAGCATACTTTAGGGGTTTGAGAGGTTTTCTACTTAAATGCAGCTCCTGTAGTTGGTGTGTTTTGACATAAATTGTGTTTAACAATAGTAGTAACCTGAACCAGTTATAAAACAAGTTGTTGGTATTGCAGGATGGTACTGAAAATTGGAATTAAGATGTTTTTTTCCACTCTAAATGGAAATTCATCCTGAGACAAGCTAAAAGCAGTAAATTGGCTACGTGGACCCCCCCGCCACAAGCAATAATCAAAGGAGCACGACAGGATGTAGAATTCCACTTCTTCAGGCAATCAGTGTGTGTTGTGAAGCAAAGACCATGAAGAGGATCTACAGTGAAGGCCTGGCTGTGCTCCCAGATCCACACAGTACACCCTCATTTAGATCTGATCGGAGAACAGAATCACCCCCATTAATCCACACATTATTTCTACAAGCTTTCTTTTTCTCAGATTTTCTCTGATTCACATGTTGTGCTTCCATTCATCCTGAAGCTATAATAGATTTTCTTAGAGAGATACTGTCTTATTTTCAACAGTTATTGTTGTGAGCCAGCTTTTTGCTATTAGCAAATCTGAGTATTTCTGACATTCTACCCACTAGAGCATCACCCTGAAATTCTGCATTTGCTTTTGTTGCCATTTTGCTTGCTTCTTCTTAAAGCCAGAGAGCAGATGTCAAGTTCCCTTTGTGGTGTTTAATATACACTTACATCAGCCATATTAGAGAAACAAATCCAGAAATTAAAGGATGAAAAAAGAGCAGGAGAACAAAAAGAGGAAACATGCTTTTGTAATTTCCCAGAGCAGAAAGTGGTTTTCATCCATCTGAGAGAAGATGAAAACAGGTGTTTGAAAATGTCCCCGCTGCATTTTGTATATGTAATCAAAGTTTGTGGTAATAACAGTTTGTGGTTGACTGTGTTTGTCAATGTGTCAGTACAATGAGGTCTGTTCTTTTTTTCAGTAATGCTTTTCAGAAATGTTGGCCAGTGGTGACTACAGGAAATTTCAGAGGCTGTGTGATGACATAAAAAGTCAGTGCAGTCATGAGTGGATGTAGACAGACACAAATTAGCCCCAGGCGGTGCAGAATGAGGTGAAGGTGCATCCACACATGTTGAAAATGTTTCAACTTCAGTAAAACCTTCAGAGCCTCAGAGTAAATGGGTACAAATGGTAGCTATCTTGTTAACAGTTAAAAAAGTGCCACAATCATCTGATCCTCCCTTATTCTATAATTGAACTAAATAATTAGTATCTGTAATCCTTTTCACTGTGTCTGGTATAGCTGGAAAACACTTTGTGAGAAGAGTTAAATAATCTATATAAATCTGAACTATGACATGACAGGGATGTTTGGAGTAGGATTTATTTGATTTCCAAACAAGTGCTAAACTTAAATAACCCCCAACATATATTTTGGTTGATAGAACAAAGTGGGGTTCAGAGTGGTGTTCATTGAGCTCACTGCTTCTCTTGTGGCCAGTCATTTGATCCATTGAATAAGGCCTTGATTTGTAACCAGGGGGAAGATCTCTGGTAGGAGCAGTCTGGTCCATTATCTTTTAGTGTGTGCATAGCAAATATAATTTTCAGTAATGATAGCATGTACTCTGCCAGTGAGCAGGGAATATAAGTTCATTATATCCTGTTCTCCCTGATCTGCAGAAGCCCACTTTGAGGATGGAGAAGAGTTCATCTTGTAGTTACTGTCCATAGCATAATGTACATGCTGCTGCTTTAAGGCTGCTGCACAGCACATTGTTACTTTCTAATTGCAAGGCACTTGAAACTGCTCATTCTTTTACTACTCTGATAGCCCTTTACTTCAAGAAGGGCCAATTATGTTCAAGCATTGCTTCCTCTTATGTAACCAAGGTTTCAGACTCTGTGTGAGTAACCGTTTGTTGCCAGTCTTTAGACATTTTAATGACCAAAAAGCAGTACCACATTGGCATTTGATTTTCACAGTGTGCCAGGTAATGTTCAGGAGGGACTTCAACAATTGAAGCTGTCAAAGTCATTTATTAGGAGTACCACTCAGCCTGTAAAAACAGTTGTATAATTTCTTCTGTGGCTCTGGAGGAGTTTTGGCCAATCTGAGAAAATAACCCCGACAATTTTTAGTAGTAGTAGTATTTTTATTCAGTCATCATACATAATACAGTAAGTATAAACAATATAAACAGTATAAACAAAAACAACAGTCTATGTATTAATAAATGACTGAACAGGCTCAGGCAGAAGCAAAATGCTTATATATGCCTAACCTACATTCTTTCTATTTAAGCTACTCTCCAAAAAGGAAAACAAAAGGAAAAGAATCATTCACACTTGTAACCCTTAAAAATAGCTTTGTAAACCATTATTTTAAAAACCAAAAGAATAGAAATACATCTCCTTTTAATCCCTTTTTTAAGCTTTTTGTATTGAAAAAAAACTTTTGTACACAATCTGGGAGTGACTTTGATTTAGCTTTGAACATTATTTGCATTATTTTATAATATACCAAATCCTTAAATTTCATAACATGGGAATTTATAAACAGTGGATTTGTGTGATCATAATAAGCAGCCTTATTAAGAATACGTATGGCTCGTTTCTGTAGGGAAACTATTGGATTTATAATTGTTTTAAAAGTCGACCCCCACAATTCCACACGGTACGACATGTAAAGAAGTATGAGTGAGCAATAAATTATATACAAGGCCTTATAATTTAATATATCCCTAGATTTATACAGAATTGCTATTGATTTTGAAAATTTTCCTTTGATATAATCAATATGTTGTTTCCATGTTAGTTTATGATCAATCACAACCCCTAGGAATTTTGTCTCAAAAACTCTTTCAATTTCACGATCACAGATTTTTAATTTAATATCCCCATCAATTTCTTTTCGATTTCCAAAAACCATAAATTTTGTTTTCTTAATATTAAGAGACAATTTATTAACATCAAACCATGTTTTGAGGATTTCCAGCTCCCTTTCAATAGCAAACAATAGTTCCTTAAAATTTTTCCCAGAGCGAAATAAATTTGTATCGTCTGCAAAAATGACTTCAGTAACATTGCAGATATAAACAGTTTTGGACCAATCACAGATCCCTGGGGTACTCCACAGGTGACCTTCCTATATCCTGACACAGTATCATTAATTTGCACACATTGCTGTCTATCTTCTAAGTAGCTTTTCAGCCAAGAGTAAGCTATACCTCTTATCCCATACTTCTCCAATTTTGTAATAATAACAATAATTTACTGTGATCTATTGTATCAAAAGCCTTCTGTAGGTCAATATAAATACCAATAGAACACTCATCATTTTCAACTGCCTTTGTTATTTCCTCTACCATCTCCATTACTGCATAGGTAGTAGTTCTATTTTTCCTAAATCCATACTGGTGTTCACTAAATAATTTATATTTATCAATGTAAAGATCCAATTGTTTCACAAATAATTTCCCTAGAATTTTTGAAAATTGAGGAAGTAGGGATACCAGTCTATAGTTGTCCATATGGTGCTTATCTCCATTTTTGAATATACAATGATACAATGATACAAACTTACAACAGAAAGCCTGCATTGAAAACCAGGGGCCACAAGATTGGCATTTACCAGGGAGGAAGGGGCTAATGACACATTCTATTGAGTTGCATTATAGGAAGTGTAGGATAGAAAACACTACCATTAATTAGACCCTCTAGAATGAACCAAAAAAACAAAGATTCTGGTAGAAATTTGATTATAGGTCCAAGAGAACAAATCATGCTTTCAGTCATGAAGAAGTATGAGTGAGCAATAAATTATATACAAGGCCTTATAATTTAATATATCCCTAGATTTATACAGAATTGCTATTGATTTTGAAAATTTTCCTTTGATATAATCAATATGTTGTTTCCATGTTAGTTTATGATCAATCACAACCCCTAGGAATTTTGTCTCAAAAACTCTTTCAATTTCACGATCACAGATTTTTAATTTAATATCCCCATCAATTTCTTTTCGATTTCCAAAAACCATAAATTTTGTTTTCTTAATATTAAGAGACAATTTATTAACATCAAACCATGTTTTGAGGATTTCCAGCTCCCTTTCAATAGCAAACAATAGTTCCTTAAAATTTTTCCCAGAGCGAAATAAATTTGTATCGTCTGCAAAAATGACTTCAGTAACATTGCAGATATAAACAGTTTTGGACCAATCACAGATCCCTGGGGTACTCCACAGGTGACCTTCCTATATCCTGACACAGTATCATTAATTTGCACACATTGCTGTCTATCTTCTAAGTAGCTTTTCAGCCAAGAGTAAGCTATACCTCTTATCCCATACTTCTCCAATTTTGTAATAATAACAATAATTTACTGTGATCTATTGTATCAAAAGCCTTCTGTAGGTCAATATAAATACCAATAGAACACTCATCATTTTCAACTGCCTTTGTTATTTCCTCTACCATCTCCATTACTGCATAGGTAGTAGTTCTATTTTTCCTAAATCCATACTGGTGTTCACTAAATAATTTATATTTATCAATGTAAAGATCCAATTGTTTCACAAATAATTTCCCTAGAATTTTTGAAAATTGAGGAAGTAGGGATACCAGTCTATAGTTGTCCATATGGTGCTTATCTCCATTTGAATGTACAGTGATACAATGAAAATTACAAAACACAGCAGAAGCCTGCATTGTTGAAACCAGGGAGATACAAAGTTGGCATTTACCAGAAGGAGGGGCTAATGACATTCTATTGGAGTTGCATTATAGGAAGTGTAGAGATAGAAACTGCTACCAGTGAATTAGACCCACCTCCTAGAGGTAGACCAAAAAAACAAAGATTCTGGTAGAAATTTGATTATAGGTCCAAGAGAACAAATCATGCTTTCAGTCATGAAGAAGTATGAGTGAGCAATAAATTATATACAAGGCCTTATAATTTAATATATCCCTAGATTTATACAGAATTGCTATTGATTTTGAAAATTTTCCTTTGATATAATCAATATGTTGTTTCCATGTTAGTTTATGATCAATCACAACCCCTAGGAATTTTGTCTCAAAAACTCTTTCAATTTCACGATCACAGATTTTTAATTTAATATCCCCATCAATTTCTTTTCGATTTCCAAAAACCATAAATTTTGTTTTCTTAATATTAAGAGACAATTTATTAACATCAAACCATGTTTTGAGGATTTCCAGCTCCCTTTCAATAGCAAACAATAGTTCCTTAAAATTTTTCCCAGAGCGAAATAAATTTGTATCGTCTGCAAAAATGACTTCAGTAACATTGCAGATATAAACAGTTTTGGACCAATCACAGATCCCTGGGGTACTCCACAGGTGACCTTCCTATATCCTGACACAGTATCATTAATTTGCACACATTGCTGTCTATCTTCTAAGTAGCTTTTCAGCCAAGAGTAAGCTATACCTCTTATCCCATACTTCTCCAATTTTGTAATAATAACAATAATTTACTGTGATCTATTGTATCAAAAGCCTTCTGTAGGTCAATATAAATACCAATAGAACACTCATCATTTTCAACTGCCTTTGTTATTTCCTCTACCATCTCCATTACTGCATAGGTAGTAGTTCTATTTTTCCTAAATCCATACTGGTGTTCACTAAATAATTTATATTTATCAATGTAAAGATCCAATTGTTTCACAAATAATTTCCCTAGAATTTTTGAAAATTGAGGAAGTAGGGATACCAGTCTATAGTTGTCCATATGGTGCTTATCTCCATTTTTGAATATACAATGATACAATGATACAAACTTACAACAGAAAGCCTGCATTGAAAACCAGGGGCCACAAGATTGGCATTTACCAGGGAGGAAGGGGCTAATGACACATTCTATTGAGTTGCATTATAGGAAGTGTAGGATAGAAAACACTACCATTAATTAGACCCTCTAGAATGAACCAAAAAAACAAAGATTCTGGTAGAAATTTGATTATAGGTCCAAGAGAACAAATCATGCTTTCAGTCATGAAGAAGTATGAGTGAGCAATAAATTATATACAAGGCCTTATAATTTAATATATCCCTAGATTTATACAGAATTGCTATTGATTTTGAAAATTTTCCTTTGATATAATCAATATGTTGTTTCCATGTTAGTTTATGATCAATCACAACCCCTAGGAATTTTGTCTCAAAAACTCTTTCAATTTCACGATCACAGATTTTTAATTTAATATCCCCATCAATTTCTTTTCGATTTCCAAAAACCATAAATTTTGTTTTCTTAATATTAAGAGACAATTTATTAACATCAAACCATGTTTTGAGGATTTCCAGCTCCCTTTCAATAGCAAACAATAGTTCCTTAAAATTTTTCCCAGAGCGAAATAAATTTGTATCGTCTGCAAAAATGACTTCAGTAACATTGCAGATATAAACAGTTTTGGACCAATCACAGATCCCTGGGGTACTCCACAGGTGACCTTCCTATATCCTGACACAGTATCATTAATTTGCACACATTGCTGTCTATCTTCTAAGTAGCTTTTCAGCCAAGAGTAAGCTATACCTCTTATCCCATACTTCTCCAATTTTGTAATAATAACAATAATTTACTGTGATCTATTGTATCAAAAGCCTTCTGTAGGTCAATATAAATACCAATAGAACACTCATCATTTTCAACTGCCTTTGTTATTTCCTCTACCATCTCCATTACTGCATAGGTAGTACTGAATTTAATATGTATGAACTGTCTTTGGTATTCTGAATGGCTAATATATTACATGAAGCAATATATTTTATGCAGAAATCCTAAATAGATTCAGTATAATTACAACCAGAAACATGAGAGAAACACACCTACTGTAATATATGAATATATTTATTAATGTCATAAATTGTACATAAGGCAAATATATATTTCATTTTCTCACACACACACACAGGGGGTTTGTTCTGATGATAAGAGGAGAGATTGGAGAGCCTTGCTAACTGTAAATGAGGAGTTATTTTTGTTGATAAAGTTTAGTTTAGAAAGGTTTACTTTGTGTTGTAACGCTAATGCCTTCAGCAGAACTCCTGACGGACTTGTCGCAGTTGTTTTTCATTCTCATGGCAAGGTAACGCTATGGACATTAAAGTTACGATGATACGGAGAAATCGCGGGAAATTTGCAAAACTGCACGCGTGACCTGAACTGCTGAAGTACAAATCTCCGACTGGATTACTTTACCTGATCAAAACATGGATTATTTTATATTTGCTTCACTGAAAGGAAAAGCGTGTAAAGGCCTGAGGTAAGCTGACAACAAGTGATGTTAATATATGACTGATTGCAAGATTCAAGGCAGCTAATGTTGGGCTAGCTATGTAGTTAACATGTAACGTCCCAGAATAACAATATGTTGGCTGATTGTGTGGTTGGTTAGTGTTCCGTGTTGTCTAACGTTCCTGTTGTGTTGATTACCCTGGTGATTTATTAAATGGGATTTAGGAGTGAAGACGAGCGCTTCTCCTTGTCGTTAACGCGTTGTGTTTACTTTAACGTTACACTTGATTGGCATGGAATCAGCTGCTTAGCGGTCAAATGTTGCGATAATATGACACATACTAAGGAGGATCCTCAAGTGTGCAATTTCATTCCATGAATGGATAGTTGCGTGACTGGATTATTTGGAAGAGAGAACGCCAAACTGTAAGTAAAGTAAAAGTTGAATGGTTTCTTTTCTTCCCTGTCTGCCTGTCTTTTATTGTGGACAAGCAGCTGATAGTGTTGCGTTAGTGTTCCTGTATATTAAAGAGATAATGCGTTTAAGGTTTTTTCATGGAGTGGAGAATTGCTTTCTGAAACAAATATCTCTGATGTAGTCTACATTGAAAAACGTAATTTAAAGTCTGTCGCGCATTTATGGCTGCCCTTCTCCCGGTCGAGCGCATTGAGTGCCAGCGCTCATAAAATCAAACGATCAGATATGGCCATTGGCCCATAGATGTGCTAGGCTTGCACTTACGGCTAGCCAACTAGCTAACTGGCAAAACATAGACTGCATACTTTCGGCAGAGCAGCAGTTATCTTCAGGCTAATGTATTAATAATGCGGCATTATGCCATACTATAACCAACAACCTTATCATGCTCATAATTTACGAATAAAGCTTTAATTTTCATTAAAATATTAATTATCTCACACAAAGAGACATTTCCTTGACTTTGTGTATGGAGCCTCCATGCAAAACGGTGATGTATCTCTCTGCGTGGCCGGTGGTGTCTGCGCAGCTATCGGCCATTATCGGAGCTCCACCGATAACGATAGTTTGTAAAACGTCCTATCTGCGCCGATTAATCGGCAAAACGATTAATCGGTCGACCTCTAGTACACACCAAGTTCACTAAGTGAATTTCTGAGATCTGGGAACATAGTGACATCACTAAAAAAAGGTTCAACGGACCAATAAACACAAGAAGTCAGACGATCAGAAAGTTGGAAACAAGTAATTATGATAGGTCAATGTTGAAGGAGGAAGTCCAAAGTAAACTGTGATGGATTTTTACAACGGACGGTTTGGGTAAAAATTTTATTGATCGCCTTCAGTTTCTTTTTCAAGTTTGACTAACCTGGGGATATGTTTCCAACCTCTCTGATTGTTGTGTTTCTGAACCCAGATCCCAGATCTTGGTTGTAATAAACTGTACTTCTCCTTTAAACTGTTTAGACATTTCAGAAACATAATACCAATGTATGTATTGGAGATTAAATAAACTGTTAGTGAAGAAAACAGTAATTAACCATGTGTGCTCCATACTGTCAACATAGCCAAGTCACAAGTTTGGCCCTGCAGTCAGCTGTGGACCTCCATTATGTCTGTTCACAGTCCCACTGCAGATTGTACAAGGCTACCTGGGCCCAGATTCTTGGCCACTGTCTGGTACATTGGGCCATGTTGACCAATGTGACCTGTGTTAAATGAGGCTTAAACTGGGGCAGGATTTAGCACTTGTCTGCCTAAGACCACTGCCCACCCAGCGCCATCTTTCCACAGTGCTACGCCAACAGATCCGTGGAGTGTCACACTCCATTTGTACTGGCATCACCCACCATGGCAAGAGTTCCCTGGATTTGATGTGGTTGAGCTTTTTGAAGTGACACACAAACACTCACTCATTCATATAGATAAATATTTCCTTGTTATTGAGAATTTTCTGTGTTTCCAGCATGTTTTGTCTTTGACATTTTCAGCTGACTAAGCTGTAGTCCGTTTGTGTGACATTTAGCTTCTATGAAGTGGTGTGGATTCATGCCCCCTTAAACCAGAATTAATAAGATGCTATCAGTTTTAAATTAATGCAAACTAATGTCATGTCAACGCTTAATCAGCAGCTTTTCCATTTATAGCTCAGAAAGCATAATTGTGCACATTGGAGCACAGCAGAGCCAGAATGTGACCTTTTTAAATATAAATGCCATGCATATACATGCTGCCACTTTGTATAGATAGCATTTCACACATATACAGAGCCTATATTATATTTAAATTTATTAAAAATGTATTGGCAAGGCAGCAATTGGAAGACAGAATCTGTTTGGCACTCTTCACATTTAGCATTGAATCACTGAAACACAGAGATTTTTTGGAGTGTGTGTGTTTCCCAGGTAGAATCTGTGTATGTTTCTGCCTTCTTCTTTACAGCTGTCCAGGTGCACTAGTGAAGCTTTGGCAGAAGTGTGCGTCTGTGTATCGGAGTGCACTCTGCCTCCCCATCACACCTTATTCTCTCTGACAAAAGGCCCTAATGGCTCAATATTTTAATGTCTGCTCAGAGCAAGTGAAGACAAAATCCTGCTCACCATCTGCTGCAGTTGCAGATTCTCCTCTCTCAGTGAGGAGCATCAATGAACCAATGAACAGATTCATTGGTGAGTGTTTTAATTTCACGTTGGTGTCGGGAGACTTTCTCCAGAACAAATTATTCCAGCCTCACAAGAGCCATCTCTGTAACCTCTGGGGAATACAGCGTCTGGATTAACCTTTGTGTAGAGTCAGCCTTTGATCTGTGAGTGTGTATGTGTGTGTGTGTGTGTGTGTGTGTGTATGTAACACATGTGGACAGAGGAAGGTGATTAGAGAAGAGTTTATTCCCATCCCTAATCCAGCTCAGCAGAGTCTGCTGTGACCATCCTATAGGGAAAATCTATTTATGGTAACAGAGAATGTACACCATGATGTAATGTGTACAACATATATTAATCATTATACAACAGGCTTTGCAGGGCAGCTTTTTGGTCACCACTGGAGTTTTTACCTAAGTTAAAGTGTGATCTGCACATTCATTTCACATTTCACATTATCAGAAGCTGCCCCGCTGTGGCTCAGGATGCAGGTCATCCACTGCGTGGTACCTCGCTGCCATCGGTGTGTGAATATGTGCGTGAATGGGTGGCAAAAACCTACATAAATGTAGCCATTTAATTCAGCTAAATGTTGTATGTCTGTGCAATCAAGGAGGTTCAATTGGTTATTCAATTGGTGCATACTTTAACAAGTAGGAACTTGCTTGCACAGAATAATTAATTGTTTGCACAAATTGTGAAAGATGAAAATGAGCATACAAATGAACTAAAACAAGTGTGCAACATATATCTTGTGCCCTTGAAGGTGCTTAGTATTATTATATATTTTCCTTATTGTCAACAAATCCCATGAAAAGATCAAAACCAACAATGTGTTGTTAGTCCATTGCTCAATACTTCCTGACTTATCTACCCTGTTTGTGGCTCTCAGCTCAAAGCCCATTGGTTCCTATAGAAAACATAAGTCTTTAAAAACACCTCATAAATATATTGTTTCATTTTTAAAAATGCTCATGCTGTGACTGTGGTCGTATTTTGCTGTTAATGCTGCTGGGGCTCGAACTCTTCTCCCTCTCCTCTCAACTGGCCACACTTATCTCTGCTGCAACTGTATGAATTGTAGTTGTAGGATCTCTGTCATGGTTATGGCTTTTTGTTCACCAGGACCCTGTTCTTCATATGTGGCTTAACTAATTCAGGCTAACATGCTGTTATCAGGCTAAAATAATCCTGTTTATTCTCATCCAGCTAATTTGATTCTTTGAAAGCAGTTTGAGGATTGATTTGTGAATCCTGGATGAATTATCTCGAATAGCAGTGTGCTCTTATTTTGAAATAAAGGCAAAATGAGTAGAGAGTTGAAACCATGATCATCATTTATATGACTGGCTGTGTGCTGATCATGTGATTGCAGGTACATGTGGTAAGTGTGTTGGGAACCCTCCCAGCATGCACTGGGGCAACAGATTTATGGATAGAAGTCTCATTTTATGTGTGTTCCTGCATTTTTACGGGTGTCATTTTGTTCTACATTGTGCTCCACAATGTTTCCACTGTTTCCCCATGGATGTGCAAGAGACTTTTAAGTGATAAGCTCTGCAGTCATTTAATTAAAAGTTTTAGTTTTGTTCAAATGACAAATTCCCATTTTAATGTCAAATTAAATGCCACATGTTCTAGAGTCTTTTTGCTCATAGTATCTCAGACTAAATTTGGTTTGGTTCTTTTTTGTTTACAAACTTTTATTTATTTTTCATTTATTTAGTATTTTGTTTGATTATGTATGAGTATAGGTAACTCTTCCTTATGAACATTTAATTGTGATTACACCAACAGATGTAGTGATTTTACAATAACCTGCATGTTCTCATGTAAAATCATAATTATATCAATACTCTTTCATTATAAACTTAAGAAAGCAGATCATTTGTATTTGAAAATGACTTCATGTATGGGGTTCACCGTAAAACCTCATGGTCATGATCCAGCGAAGTGTCTATAAGCTTAAGGACTTGTTGCTCTGACAACAGGTCCAGATGAATTTTAAACCAGCTTTGAAGAACCAAAAAATCCAGACTCACATCAACATTCGAATGTGGAGTTCTTTGACACAGAGGTATAACACCGTGACCTAACGTCGCATTGCGTAACATCGGACACTCTCTGTCTACACAGAGTTAAATATGTTACGTCATGTAAACAAACCACGTACCGATCAGCTGTGCGCTGGAGATCAGACTGGAGACGTTTCTAGTAAAAGATGGGTGAGTACTTGCTATCTTCCTACGTTTGTAACTTTGTACTTTTTAAAACAGAAAACACACGTTTTATATTGTGATATTTAGATGTTTCTTTACTGGCAATGGCATACAATATATCCAACAACAATGGTCATTTTACCTTGACAAGGTTACTCCAGTTCAGCTAGCTTGTACCGGAGTTAGCCAGACTGTCTGTAACCATAGAGATCTGTGTGTTGCTAGGGGTGTGGCTAGAGTAGGCTCAAAGGAAGGTGGCTGCCAGCAGGACAAGGCAATGGGTTCATCCTCTCAACCAAGCGTGAGAGCAGCAGGGGGATTACTATAACCTCGTGCAGGAATTGGCACTTGACAGCAAACGATACTACAATTATTTCAGGATGAGTGCTGCCCAATTAGAAGAGGTGTTGTCCTATGTAGGTCAGGACCTTTGTAAACAAAGGACTACCTACAGAGAGCCAGTTGAGGCTAAGCAGAGATTGGCTGTCACATTAAGGTAAATGCAAAAGACACAAGCTTTAGATAATAAGTGTTTTTTTTGTTATTCCATACAAAATGCAGTAAATCTGGGCAATTAAACTGATCAATCAAAATTGTAATAATAGATACATTAAGAGACAGTAATAAATAACAAGAATACAGATTATAATACAAGAGCAATAAATAAATAACAATTCAAAGATAGGCTAATTATTCATAAGGGGTGTTGTTTGGGTTGTTGAAATAGTAAGGGCTGTGGTGGGGTGGGGTGGGGCGATATGCTTGGGTGGAAGGGTTAAAAACCTGGTTGCTATCCCAATTTAAAATTGTGGCCAACAGCTGTGCTTTCAGCTGGCCCTTGTTAGTTGTGACTTGCTTAAACTTGGGCAGTAAACTTAGCAAAAACATTTCATCCGGGTCATTGGGTTCAATAGGTTTCTTAAGAATTTCATATAGGTCTTCAGTAGAGGGGTTCTGTGGTGGATTTGGTCGCTTCCTTCTTTTGGAACTGTAGGAGTGGCCCCCCTCATCTCTCTGCTCTCTCACCTGTCTTTCCTCCCCACCATTTCCCCTCACCTCCCTCTCCCTCTCTGCTCTCTCCCCACTTTCCGTTACTCTCCTCTCATCCTCATCTTTGTCTTCCACTTCCATGTCTCCAGGCCTTTCTCCTTCATCTTCCTCCTCTATTCAATTCAATTCAGTTTTATTTATATAGCGCCATATCATAACAAAGTTATCTCAGGGGACTTTTTCATATAGAGCAGGTTTAGACCGACTCTTTATATTTACCAACAGTTCCCACCACGAGCATGCACTAGGCGACAGTGGCAAGGAAAAACTCCCTTTTAACAGGTAGAAACCTCGAGCAGAACCAGAACCAGAACCAGGCTCTGGGCGGGCGGTCATCTGCCTCAACCGGTTGGGTTGAAGGGGGAGGGGGGGAGCGGGAGAGAGAGAGCAGGAGGAAAGAGAACATACAGCAGCACAATACAGTTCCACATAGAGATGTGAAGTAGTAGTTATGGTAATGGTATTGATGTCAACATCAATAGAAATAACACCAACAGCAGGTGCAACCATAGATCCAGACTCTACAGCTCCGGAGGCAGAAACACCTGCAGAAAGCAACAGGAGAGAGAGAGAGAGGAGAGAAAGCACACAACTACGGGAAGAAGTTGAGTTAGTAACAAGCATTGATGGGATATGAGGGCGTACAGATGGAGAGGAGAGGAGGAGAGAGGAGCTCAGTGCATCATGGGAAGTCTCCCGGCAGTCTAGGCCTATAGCAGCATAACTAAGGGGTGGCTCAGGGGTCACCTGAGTCAGCCCTACTATAAGCTTTATCAAAGAGGAAAGTCTTAAGCCTACTCTTAAATGTGAGGAGGGTGTCTGCCTCCCATACACAAACTGGCAGCTTGTTGATAGCTAAAGGCTCTGGCTCCCATTCTACTTTTAGAGACTCTAGGAACCACAAGGAACCCTGCATTCTGGGAGCGCAGTGCTCTAGTGGGTTAATAAGGGTACTATGAGCTCTTTAAGATATGATGGTGCCTGACCATTTAGGGCTTTGAAAGTGAGAAGAAGGATTTTAAATTCTATTCTGGATTTTACAGGGAGCCAGTGTAGAGAAGCTAATATTGGAGAAATATGATCTCTTTTTCTGGTTCTTGTCAGTAAACGTGCCGCAGCATTCTGGATTAGCTGAAGAGTCTTAAGGGACTTATTGGGGCAGCCTGATAATAGAGAGTTGCAATAATCCAGCCTAGACATGGACTAGTTTTTCTGCATCTGTTTGAGACAGGATGTGCCTGATTTTTGCAATGTTACGTAAATGAAAAAAGGCAGTCCTTGAAGTTTGTTTTATGTGGGAGATAAAGGACATATCCTGATCAAAGATAACTCCAAGATTCCTTACGGTGTCGCTGGAGGCCAGGGCAATGCCATCTAGAGAAACTAATAATGTGTTTCGAAGGTGTTTGGGGCCAAGTACAATAACTTCAGTTTTGTCTGAGTTGAACATCAGAAAATTGCAGGTCATCCAGTTATGTCCTTAAGGCATGCTTGAAGTTTAGCTAATTGATTGGTTTCATCTGGTTTGATCGATAAATATAATTGGGTATCATCTGCATAACAATGAAAATTTATGGAGTGCTTCCTAATAATATTGCCTAAAGGAAGCATGTATAAGGTGAATAGAATTGGTCCAAGCACAGAACCTTGTGGAACGCCGTGACTTTGGTGTGCATAGAGGATTCATCGTTAACATGTACAAACTGATATCGATCTGATAAATAGGATTTAAACCAGCTTAGTGTGGTGCCTTTAATGCCAATTAAACGTTCTAGTCTCTGTATCGAATGCGGCACTAAGATCTAACAAGACAAGTACAGAGACAAGTCCTTTGTCGGATGCAATCAGAAGGTCATTTGTAACTTTCACCAGTGCTGTCTCTGTGCTATGATGCACTCTAAATCCTTACTGAAAATCCTCAAACAGCTTGTTGTTGTGTAGAAAGTCACACAACTGATTGGTGACTGCTTTCTCAAGGATCTTAGAGAGAAAAGGAGGGTTAGATATAGGTCTATAATTTGACAAAACCCCTGGATCAAGAGTGGGCTTTTTAAGAAGAGGTTTAATTACAGCTACTTTAAAGGACTGTGGCACATAGCTTTTTAATAAGGACAGATTGATCATAATCTAGTAAAGAAGTGCTAACTAAGGGTACAACTTCTTTAAGCAGCCTAGTTGGGACGAGGTCTAAGAGACACGTCTATCCTCACTACATCTCCCTGGTCGAGGCTGCTTTTAGAACTGAAAATGGACAAACACTTATGTCAAGTGGGAGATTATATTATACACTTCGCACATTAATATTTGGTATGTATTCTATCAATGATTTTTTTTTTTACCAGGCCCATATTTACGTGATCCTAACATGAGCACCCAGCAGGCTTATATAGTTAGTAGTGGTAAAACCATAGAACTGCAACTAAGCCTTTTCATATTGTGAATCTCAAACACACACACACACGCACACACACACACACACACACAGTTTCTCCTTGACTATTTTGCATAATCAGTCCTTTTACTTTTGGTACTTCTAGGCCTTACTTTTGTACTTTTACTTAGGTAAGAGTTTGAATGTAGGACCTTTACTTGTAACAGAATATTTTTACACTGTGGTATTGCTACTTTTACTTGAATAAAAGATCTGAATACTTCTTCCACTGCTGCATACACTACAAATAATCCTACCATCTTTCCCTGAGATGTGGCAGCAGAAACCACATGGATTTCAGGTGTCTCCATTCCTTCCTACCACTCCCCTCTGACCCACTGAGTGACACAGTTTTCCGAATTCTGTTGAAAGTGTCACGCAGAGATTTCCACTTGTTTCTGCATTGCTCAGGATCTGTTAAGAAAAAAAAAAAAAAAAAGATTATTTTTTAACAGCAAAGACCATGTAACTAAACCTATGTACATCTTTTGCAGATACATGGCATCAGGGGATTCCATGCATTCAATGGCCTACAATTACCGAATGGGGGTGCAAACTGTATCCTGGACACCACCAGGGCCATTGAAAAGCACATTATGCACCGCTTCCTCCCTCAACCAACAGAAGAAACCTGGGCTATGGTGGCCAGGGGCTTCTGGGAGAAGTGGCAATTTCCCAATTGCATTGGAGCGCTTGATGGGAAGCATATAGCGATCACCGCCCCACCTAGGAGTGGAAGCCTCATTTTCATTTATAAAGGGACTTTCTCGATTGTACTGCTGGCCCTTGTGGATGTAAACTACAGGTTCCTGGTAACACAAATAGGGGATGTTGGCAGAACCAGTGATGGTGGCATTTTCAGAAACTCTGCCCTGCACAGGGGGCTGGAGAACAACACCCTCCACATACCACCACCAACACCCCTGCCAGACGCTGAGTTCCTAGGGGAGGTGCCATATGTCATAGTGGCTGATGCGGCATTTCCCCTAAAGCCATTTCTCCTGAAACCCTTTGGAGGACGAAACCTCTCTCGGGACAGAGCCACATATAACTACAGGCTGTCAAGGGCTCGCATGACAGTGGAGAAGACCTTTGGCATGCTGGCGGCAAGATGGAGGATCATACTCCGTACAATGTACATGTCGGTGGAGAAAGTGGACACACTGGTTGTGGCAGCCTGCATTCTGCATAACTTTCTCACGAGGCCTGGTGATGCAGAATGCAGACTGCCGTGGGAGGGTGAAAACGTGCAGTCAGTGAATGACCATCCGAACCGCGGTGGTCAGGAGGCATTTGCTGTGCGGGATAAGTTTGTGCAATATTTTTCGGAGGCATAAAGACATCATTTATTTTTCTCTCTTTCATCTTTCTCTTTTTAATCTCTTTGTCATCAAATTAAACAGTTTCTCAAATGACAGCTATGTTTGTGTGAATATAATTTTACTTAATAACATGTATAATAACATAGGAATGTTGTTGAAACTAATGCAGACTAGACTAAAAATACTGAATTACTGTAGTGGCCTTACTAATGTCTCCTAAAGAAGCAATTAGTCCAAGCATTGGTTAAATACTTTGTTTAGTAATGATTCCAGTAAAATAGTGATAATTAGAGAAATATTAGTGCTGCTTTAAGAAACTCAGCACATGAAGGGTTTAATGGAAATATGCGATGAGACTTCACTAGCTACAGTACAGAGTACAGACAGATGTTGATGTGAAATGGAAAAATAAAACGTCGCACTAAAACAACAAAACCAAAACAGACTTGGAGAGGATTATGCCAAATTATTAATTAATTATTAAATTAATAACCTCTTACAGGCGATATTATTGTGCTGAACTTGCTCCACCAACTGATTAACAGTAGCTAGCTAGATGGATGGTTAGCAACCCATGACAGCAAACATGTAGCAAGAGACCTTGATATCAATTTTCAATTATAATACACTGGAGAACATAATTCTCTAGCCATATTCACAACAATACTATCGCGGGTGTAGATGTCGTTGTAGCTACTATACCACCATCTCCACTTTTGTAAAAGCTAGCAAGCTCTGCTGAGCATCCTGACAGAAAACACACAAAAATACATTTTCTTACCACAAACTTCCAGCTCCCTGGTGATCTCCCTCCAGCCACCTGCCATCTTATTTAGGTTTTTGTAATGAAATGAGGAGGTACCGTAGAGATACCTCCTTATTTCTACTTCGTGTATCAGCCGTTCCTCATCCATGATCCAGGCGTTCAACGCGAGCAACAGGAATAAATACGGGGCGTCCGACAAAAGTTTAGCTCGAAATGTCACACTGTGCAGTGCTGCGTCGCTCGCGGCCAGTTAGGACATTCCTATAGAAAACAATTCAATCAAACTGATTTTGTTGCTGATGCTCACTCGCGTCGCATTCAGTTAGGACACAGTGTGAGATATATTAGGCTTGTAATACACACAATACTCATTAGTAGGATAAATTCATTGTTGGTTTTGGCCTTTTTATGGGATTTTTTTATTTATTTATTTATTTATATAGCACATTTAAAAAACAACCATAGTTGACCAAAGTGCTGCACAATTATAATAAAGAACAGAACAAGAAAGAACAAAGTAATACAAACATTCATATTAATTGTGTAAAAACACTGAATGAGACTATCGATCAAACTCTAAAAATAAAATAAAATAAAATAAAAACACAGCCATATTTCAGGTGGTGTTAAAAGCCACCGAATAAAAATAAGTTTTGAGACGTGATTTGAAAACAGTCAAAGACGGGGCTAGACTGATGTCTATGGGCAGCATGTTCCATAATTTGGGAGCCATGACAGAAAATGCACGATCACCTCTATGCTTAAGTTTTGATCTAGGGACATCTAAGAGCAGCTGGTCTGCTGATCTTAGAGATCTGATTGGCACGTGTAGCTGTAACAGCTCAGACAGATAGGAGGGGGCTAGGCCATGCATAGATTTAAAAACAAAAAGTAAAATTTTTAAATCAATCCTTAATTTCACTGGGAGCCAATGGAGAGTAGCAAGTATAGGGGTAATTCGTTTTCGTTTCCTTGTTTTTGTTAGTACCCAGGCAGCTGCATTTTGAACAAGTTGCAACCGTTGTAATGATGCTTGACTAACACCAGTATATAGGGCATTGCAATAATCCAGTCTTGAAGAAATAAAAACATGTATGACCTTCTCGAAATTTTCAGTGGACAGGAAACCTTTAACTTTAGATAGTTGCCGCAATTGAAAAAAAACGGACTTTACAACAGAATTAATCTGTTTATCCATTTTTAGGTCGCAGTCCATAATCACCCCAAGATTTTTTACAGTAGATTTCTTGTACTGTTTAAAAAAGCATAAATCGATCTGCTTAGGATCGCTAACCCCGCTCGGGTTCAGTAATATTTCAGTTTTACTTTCATTTAGATTAAGGAAATTCGTGGCCATCCATGCTTTCACATCATTCAAGCAATCTGTCAAGTGGCTTAAATTTGGTGCAGAGTTTTGTTTCAGCGGTAAATAGATCTGTGTATCATCGGCGTAGCAATGAAACGAAATACCATATTTTCTGAAGATCGTGCCCAAGGGGAGCATATACAGGGAAAAAAGAATTGGCCCTAAAATTGATCCTTGTGGAACACCACATAGGAGGGGCTGTCTAGAGGACTCAGAAATTCCCATCTTGACAGAGTTCTGTCTGACAAGTACAACTTAAACCAGTCTAGTGCAGTACCCTTGATGCCCACCCAGTGTTCAAGGTGAGATATCATGATATTGTGATCCACCGTATCAAAGGCGGCTGTGAGGTCTAAAAGGATGAGTAGTGCAAAATCTCCATTGTCGGTAGCTATTAAAAGATCGTTAAAAACCTTCAAAAGCGCTGTTTCTGTACTGTGAAGAGGTTTAAAACCGGATTGGAAAGTTTCAAGAATATCATTTGTAGTCAGAAACGATTGGAGCTGCAAGAATACAACCTTTTCAAGGATTTTCGAAAGAAATGGGAGTTTAGAGATTGGCCTAAAATTCGCTAAATCTGAGGAATCCAGATTTGCTCTCTTAAGAAGTGGTTGCACATAGGCACGTTTAAAGTGTAAAGGAACAGTACCAGACATGAGACTGCTATTAACGATTCCTTGGATGTGTGGACCAACGCACCAAAGGATATCTTTTAATAGTCATGGAGGAATAACGTGTTGGACAGGTTGCAGGTTTCAGTTTACCAATAACATCAATTAGATGAGTAAGAGAAACAGGTTCCAGATTGTATAATGCAGCTGAACAGCTATTATTTATAGACAAATCGGCTGAAAGGTGATGGATAGCATCCCGGATATTTGTGATTTTATTTACAAAGAAATTAAGAAATGTATCACAAATTTCAGCCGATCCGTCGAAACAAGCACTTTGAGGCGCATTTAAAGCAGCGTTTATGGTGCTAAAGAGGGTACGAGGATCATTACAATGTTTTCTGTTTTTAACCACTTTTTGATAATTTCTCCAACTGTCTCTTAGCACTTCAAAGAAAATCTGCAGTTTACTTTGTTTCCATTTACACTCGGCCTTACGGCATTCCCGTCTGGCTGCACGAGGTGGTTCAGATTTATGTTTGAGATGTGCAGATCTAACCGACGCTATGGAATCAAGGATGATCTGACAGTTTGAATAAAAGAAGGATGTCTGCTCCTCTGTGTCCAGTGACAAAGAATATCCTGAGTGCGTTCCAGCAATATCATTAAAAGCTTTATAAAACTGGTTTGTGCAGACCGCTTAGCGATAGGACACAATAGGGAGATCTCAAACAAGACAGGCGCGTGGTCAGAAAAAGTTTTGAACAGTTAATCCATATGTAAAAATGAGATCTAGCATGTGTCCGTGTTCTTGTGTAGGTCCTCTCACCGCTTGAGTGTGTTTAGTCAATGAGGTTTAAAAAGTCTGTAGTCATGGGCCTTGTACGGCAGCAGACATGGATATTAAAATCTCCAACAATCAAAACGCGATCATAGTGCGTCATAATCCCAGCCAAGAAGTCTGCAAACTCATTCATAAAATGCTTATTATATTTGGGTGGCCGGTAAATTACTGCGCACAACAGTGGATGTTGTTGGTCAAGTTCAAACAAGTTTGTTTCAAAGCTGGAATAAGAGTTTTCAAATAATTGTTTAGAATAAAAGTGTTTCTTAAAAATGGACGCGACACCTCCTCCATGGCCTGTAGTCCTAGGTGAGTTAAAATAGGTGCAATCCTGTGGTAAAATGCGTTCAACTCACCATTATTAACCCAAGTCTCTGTTACACACAGGAAATCTAGGTTATGGTCGCTGAAGAATTCCTTTAAAATAAACGTCTTATTAACCAGTGATCTGGCATTTACCAGGGCAATCCTAGTTAATTGTGGTTTATCCACTGACAGAGATGCCCGGGCCAGCAGTCGAAGATTATCCAGTTTAACTCCACCTCGCCGAAGACGGGACGAGCAGAGACGGGAGGCCTGGGAAATCTCCCCTTGATCGCAAACAGGTGTCAGCCAGGTATATGCAGGGTCCTGGGTGTTCCAGAGAGAGAAATGGCGGTGGTCATACCCGATTTCAGTCAGCCACGCACGCCGATTTAACCTTCTCCCCGAAAAGGAAGCCAGGAAGGCCTTTATCCTCACCAGTCAGCCGCTCACCTCACCAGTCGTTCACTTCGGTCATAGTTCAGTGATACTTCAGCTGAAAGTCGTATTCTGAAAAGTGCTTGTCGATCATAGGTCACCAGGGAGTTTACACAATTTTTAAAGTGTAATAAAACTAAAGCAAATAAAAACCAGATAGACAGGACAGGCAGCGACAGACGGCCAGCCACACACACTGGTGCCATCTTGAAATGAAAGGTTTGTTGACAATAAGAGCAATATAGAATATTGCCAGCCTTTATCGGGCAAGTGATCATATTTGGTAACTTCTGCACATGTCCAAAATGAGGCTCTCCTGCCTCTCCGTGAGGCAGCAGAACAACGTGATTTCTCCCAGCCAATCATGGAAGATCAGGCTACGTCCCAGATAGTGACTTCACGACATATGACCAATCAGCAGTGGCCCAGAGTCTCTCAAACTTCCTCTTGCCTCTCGACTTCACTGCGCGGAAAATGGTGAGACCATATTTGATCATACGTTCATGTAACACTATGGCAAATGCCGGTATGTCTGTTTATGGACATACACCCGATGCAGCTAGAACTCGCTACCAATAAGAATGCACCACTTTTACACATATGCCCGATACGTCAAGTAAGTCATTAGGGTTTGTTTTTTTTTAAATAACGCATTATAACGGAGGACAGTAGTAAGTAATAGCGCAATGGATGTTGATATATGTCTGTACAACATTATACAGTGTTCCAATGAGAAATTTAACCCACTGATAGAAGCTTTAAAGCTATAAACGGTGAAATATGTGTGCTTTTGGACAGTTTTACAACATTATAACAGTCTTTATCATACCTACATGGCATATATTGGTCTTTATTTTTACTGTGAGCCTTATTACTGCTAAAATTTAATTTGTAATTCAATATTTGTGATTTATTTATAAAGAATAAGTGGTACCACCATTACTTATTATGCTATTTTTAATTTCTTATTATATGTTTATAATTTATATGTCAATTGTATTATGCATGTACAATTTATATGTCAGTATTTGTTGTTTTCAGTATATATACACTTAGCTGTTACTGTTTTCCTTCACAAATAACTCAAAGTGGACTTGATATTGACTCAAAAACGTACTCTCTAAATGTCATTTCTTTTGCAGCTGCCTGCTCGGCTCTTTTATGGAAAGATTAAGACTGTTGTTGTGCCAGTCAACCCCACCATCAGTGATGATGAGGGCTCCGAGGAGGAAGATGATGATGTGATGGACCCTGACTTCATCCCACCCACCTGCAACCTGGACACTCCAGGCCCAAGCGGCCTCTGCCAAGAGGAGATGCATGCGGCCTGCAGTGGAGGTGATTGAGGACGACAGTGACGAGGAAGACAGTGATGGGGACGACAGTGACGGGGACAACAGCGACGGGGACGATGAAGAAGTCAAAGACCAGCCAGAACCCACTAAGAGGCCCACTAAGAAGAGGCGGCGAGCAGCCAGGCTAACCACCTGGAAAAAGGCTGACCTGGACAACCCAGCCCTGCCACAGTACCAGCACTCTCCCCTTGACTTTGTTCAGACTCCATTCCATTACTTCTGCAGATACTTCAGCCCCCAAGTCATCAAACACATAACATATCAGACCAACCATTATGCAACCCAGAAAGACATCAACACCACCTTCACCACCACTGAAGAAGAAATGTACATGGGGATAACTCAGCTCCCATCTGTGGATGACTACTGGGCAATGGAAACCAGGGAAACCTCATGTCATCCAAGAGGTTCAGGCTGCTGAAGAGGCTTGTCCATTTCAATGACAACACCAACATCCCTGGCACCAATGACCGTTTTTTCAAGATCCGGCCACTGTTCAGCTTCCTGAATACTGCCTTCAGGAGTGAGCCGCAGACCCCCAAGCAGTCTGTGGATGAGGTCATGGTTGCCTACAAAAGCAAGACAGCTGGCAACCTGAGGCAGTACATAAAGAACAAGCCAGACAAATGGGGATTCAAGTTGTTTGCCAGGGCTTCTGAGGATGGCTTCATCCATGACATGGTGCTATACTAGGGGAAGACTACGCTGGAGGCCCATGGTGTCCCCCCGACGCCTGAACAGGAAGCCATGGGTGCCACCAGCCAGATTGTCTCCATCCTGGCCAGCACCATGTCCTCTTCCACCACCACAGCCATCTTTGCGGACAACTTCTTCAGCAGCCTGGAGATTGTGCGGTACCTCAAGGACAAGAACTGCAGGTATATGTTATGTACACTGTCATTTCACAGAGCAACATGTGAAAATAATCACAGGTTAACTTAAGGTTTTTACATGTGTGATTCCTCTCTGCCACCTGCAGGTACACAGGGACAGCCAGGGACAACTGAATTGGCAAACCTCCTCTCAGGTCCATCAAGGAGATGGAGAAGAAGGCTGTGCCTCGTGGCACCTGCAACTACGTCCTCAGTGACGACGGGATCCTGGCTGTCAGGTGGAAAGACAACAAGGTTGTCACTCTGCTGTCCACTGACATGGGAGTGCAGCCCACGTCCTCAGTCTCCCGATACTGCAGTGACACCAAGAGGAAGGAGGACGTGACCTGCCCTGCTCTTATCAAGAGCTACAATGCCAACATGGGGGGCATTGACAAAAGTGACATGCTGGTCCACCTCTACCGTACCCCCATGAAATCGAAGAGGTGGTACATGCGGCTGTTTGTCTATGCGGTAGATGTCAGCCTCACGAATGCCTGGGTGATGTACAGGCGAGACTGCAAGTCTCTGGATGTGGATGGCCTGTCACTGAAAAGCTTCAGGATCCAGGAAATGTATTTTCCAATATGCTTTTCATTGTTTGAAACTATTCTGTATTTATGTATTTCCGTCTGTTTCCTCAAAATTAAATTTCAAATTCATAATTCGAATTCAGGTGTTAAGGAGTGCCAGCAGCCATAGGCCAGTCATGTCTCACCCCCGGAGGGGCTCAGCAACTCCAGCCTTAGTCCCCCTGAAATCCCCAAGCCTGTCCGGGGACACCGCAGCCACACCCCGAATGACTCTGTGCAGTTTGACCTGTCCCTCTTCCATGCCCCCGTCTATGCCACCCGTCAGACCTGCAAATACTGCAGCAGGAAGGGGCACATAATGAGGTCAAATGTGGTCTGCAGTGTCTGCAAAGTCCACCTGTGCCTCAACAATGAGCGTAACTACTTTGTTGAGTTCCATGAAAGCAGCTTATTTGATGTATATTTGTTGATGTTGATTTGTTGATGTTGATGTTTGAGAGTGCGAGAATTGGCACACTCATAATGTTTTGTATAGTATTGTGTATTTTTACACCTTTGTTGTATCAGTGTTACAATGTTATGTATGTTTTTTATTGATCCATAATAAATATTTTCATATGTACACTTTTTGGATTTTTTTTTACCCTAGAAGGGCAAGGAACCATATATGGTCACTTCATTGACCTTCAATTTGGACCATAAAATTGAAATTTTTTAAAAAAGTAAAAAAAAGAACAAAGTCTTGTAATATCCTCCTGTGATGGTCTAGGGTTGAAATTTTGAATTTCCAAGTATTTCAATGAGTGCCCTATAAAGGGTTAAATAGATACAAATGAAGGCTCTTGCAACAACAACCTGTCCTTTAAATGTAGATTTCTCTCGTTCTCATACATGACCTCTGTCCAACTGCTACACAGCTCCTACATCTGAAACCAGCAGCTTCTCTTCATCTTTTTGTTCCAGTGCAGTGCCTCTTTTTTTTGACGAGGCCAGTGAGTACAACTGAGTATGATTTCCCAGGACTTCTAGCGCTATCATACGCTATCATAATACTTAATTACACACCTTGACCTTAATGGCATTTCACCAGCAGCAAGATATTAGACTTGTGCCGCCAAAGTGCCTTTGAGAAACATGCAGGGAGACCTGGGAAAAGAGGGAAAAGTGGATCTGAGAAAGAGAAAGTGTGAAAGGGAGAGATGTGGTGGGCCTGGAGAGTTTAAACTCATCATAGCTCTGCTATGTGAGTCAAGTGCAAATATTGATGAGGATTGGAAGGTGCCAGCACTCACTGTTTTCAGTGCCTGGAAACATTTGTGATGATAAATGTGACCAAATTGGTTGCAACCATATTTCGGAGACTGTCCTCCCCAAAAATACGGCCATATAGGTTGTCTGTGCAGCACCTTATTACGACCCATATTTATGTTTATTGTTAGGCGGCGACCTATAAAGAGCGCCAAAGTCCACATAAGGAGGAGGTTGGGGTGTTTGGGTGGGTGGGGATGGATGGATGGGTCAAACAACACAGGACTTTCACCCAGGAGGTCGCTGTTAATGTCCCGTGTGAAACCAAAAGTCAAAGTTGACTTATTTTAACTTGCGTAACCAATGTACTTATTTTAACCCAAACCATGATCTTTTCCTAAACCTAACCAAACCGAGACCGCTTTGCAATGTTAACCACGTGTTTGTTATTGTTACCATGATGACTAAGGTCCAGTACTTGTGTGTCCAGTATTTGTGTTTTATTATGTGTTTATAACAATATATTATAACACAAGTTGTCTGAGTGGCTGTTGTGTAATACAATATTTCTTCATCCTAAACACAAAGTCACAGTGGAGACTAATTTGGTTTATTTCACTATTACACATAGTTCAGTTTTCCATGACATGGACTTATTATTGTGTAGCAAGATGATTATTCATATTACTATTATTAATAAAATATATATTACATATGCCATAGTTGGTCTGAAATCAACAAGAATTAAAATGCATCTTTTCACCCAACAAAGTAAAAATTATCTGGTTTAGAGATTGTTTGTAAATAATGCTAACTTAATAACCTGCATCATCTAACTGATGAGTTAGCATCAGAGCGAAGCTAGTTAATGCTGAGCATAACTTTGCATCAAAGATTGTCTTTTTAATCTGATATCTGAGGTGGAAGTGATCATGTCAGGCTGTATGACCTCCTCAAAAATGTGGACGTGTTCTTCCCAACTTTGAGAAAAGTATGTATATTAGATATATTAGATTATATTAGAGTGTGTGAACCAATCAGGACTGCCGTTGTTGAGTTGTTATTGGGCTGATCTCTGGTGGGGATGAGTCAGCCTACAGGTGGGAGATTGACCATCTGGTGACCTGTGCAGACAGAACAACTTGGAGCTCAACGCTCTTAAGATCTTAATATTTCTTCATATTTGTATTGCAAGTTTTTCTATTTTCTGTTTGTATTCTTGACTTGCTTTTTTACAGTACTCGTTTTTTATTGGCTTTTATTTTGTGTATTCTTTTTTATTTTTCTCTACTAGGCTTATTTATGTACCAATATACCAAAGCAAATTTCTTGTATGTGAAAACCTACTTGGCAATAAATCCGATTGACTAATTCTTTACTGTAGCCAGCAATAGCAACTGGAAGTTAAGAGACAAAACTGGAAGTGGAACGCACGAGAAAAGGGGTGGGCCTTATAAGGTCAATATCAGCATAATTTCTGCTGCTAAATATTTATATTAGTATTCAGTGTTTTATGCACAAATATAAAAGGACTGTAAGCCTACAGACAGTAACATATTATGGAGTGTAGTGTTGGTCATGTGGGAATTTTGACCTTATTAAGGGAGAGATCAGGGAGTCACCAAAATTGTTAGCAGTCATCCTCTGTGAATGAACCTGGCCCAAAGTTGGACTGAAGAACAGACCGGACAGACAAACTGAAAACGTGCACAACTACACTACGTGATTTACACCAGTATGTCAGTTCAGTTGTACCTGCTGATAGCAACATGGTCTTTGTCTAACTAATTGTATAACAACACTGGAAACTATAATGTTTGCTTCCAATAATAATTTTTAATATTTATCTTCCATCGCCGTCTCCATTAATGTAATAAGAAATAACACTTTGGTCAAACTTTAAAATCAAACATCTTAGACTAAAATGTTGGAATTACAAAATATACATTGAATGAACAGCAGCTTTGTTATAATATTTTTCTTATTGTTCTCATCCAAAAATTGTGTCCCCGAGAGGTTGGGGACTGTGTGTTGTTGTTGCAGTGTAACTGGCTACTGCAGCAGTTGAGTAGAGTGGTGGTTATGAGTGCTGCTTGGGGACTAGGTCTTCAAATCCCAGTTGGGGATGTACTGTTTCAGTAAATGAAGGCTGTAACTGATATGGCCGTATGAGCAAGGAAGGTTTTGCCTGAAGTTTGCCCGGAAAGCTGTAAAATATTCATTCATACCCACCGCCGTTTCCCCTCTGGACTCTGGCCAGTGGGCTAGATAGTAGTGATGGTGTTGTTCTTTGATGATGATGATGATGATGATGATGGTGACGATGATGATGGTGATTCACGACGCTGCCGTGTCAGAGACACACAGAGTAGTCTCATAGAAACACTTGTTTGGCTAAGGTGTCTCTATGAGACTACTGCCTTAATACAGAGAAAGGATTTTCTGGTAGTGTCTGGTTGCAATAACTTTTATTTGACTTCCTTTGTCTGCTAAACTAACAGCTCATTACAGTCGCCTGCTGCCAGTCATGCATCTACAATAATTTTAATGCTAACTAGTTGTTTTGTGTTTTTGTTGCCTCAGTGCTGTTGTTGCAGCCACATTCATCTGGACAGACTTATGTCCAGAAGTCTGGTATGTCTTGGCAATAATTACCAAAAGCCTCCAGAGGGTCTTGGGTCATTTATGTTATAAGATCAGTAAAAAAACTGACACCTAGCTGCCGCTGAAGGGCAACTTCACCCCAGAGTTCACATAAACAGGAAGTGCTTGGTGTAATGTGTTCCTGCTGCTGGGTTTGTCCTTTGACCTTTGCTTGCATCCTCTGTGCTGCAGCTCCAGTACATCGTCGTGTTGCAACTGGCAGCAGTCAGGCCCTCTCCCTAAAAATAAGCCCATCCGTCCAAACCCCCACCACATGCAGCAATTAGCGCACTGGAGGTGGGTTTGATGTGGCAGAGAAAATGCTGAAGCCCGAGGGCACAACAAACTGTCGATGCCCTGCTTTTCCCCCCACACAACACAGAGCAAAATTTCACTGCCACTGGACAGATGTCTGTGGAAAATTACACCAATCAGTTTGCTAAATCTCTATATAGGACATTTATTTATTGGTTTCTTTAAATTATCAGTTATTTGGTCCATTGTTGACAACAAGTCTTGGCTATAAAGTCCTGAGTGAAGTCCCAAGGAGGTGCCAGTACTCTAATCCTGCAGACTGCATACTGTAGCATGCGCATTCAGCATCTGGTGGCACAAATGATTAATTTTAGGTTAAGAATAATTCATTTGTAATATGACATACTAATAGGAATTCACATGCACAAATCATCAACAAATTTACCCTGATACCTGCTGGGCTCTGTATAGACTTGGGGGGCTCCAAACAGTTTTAGGGGAGGCTCTGAAACATATCTGAAACATATCCTCAAAATGATCAAGGCTCCATCTGAAAGGCAGCTGATTCTCTGCCAGGAATCCCACAACATCAATAAGACACGTGGTACTGGTTTTTACTTAGCTGGTCAGCATTAAGGGGTGTGGAAATCTCCTTGCCAGTATCAATGCGCCTCTCATGCTCCTTCCACCTCAACACACTGTTAAGTGTTATGTTACCCACTGTGCATGTGGGAAAGGGGCGTGCTATTGGTAGTGTCAAAGAGTTTCTGCCGCTGTTATTGCTGTTGAGCACAAGTTTCAGTAAAGTCTTAATATGTACAGTTGTCGTACTTATTGAGCTAACATTGGTAGCAGAGGATGTCCACTGGCAATTACGAAGTTCCACCGCCATTTGACAAGAGGAAGTCTGACGAAAGTTGGAAAAATTAGGTTGAAAATTGGAAGCTGGTTACCGACCTGGAGAAGAAGAAGCAGGCCTTGACGGTTGCCTTATTGCTAATGGGAAGAGCAAGGGACAGTTCACTGGAAATCACTGCAGCTGACTTGAACAACGATGAGGGAATTACTACACTTTTGACAAAATTGGACTTAGTGTTTTTGAAAGATGAAAAGGATCACCAATACGAGGCATACACAGAGTTTGTCCAGATCACAAGAGAAAATGGTGTTCCGATGGAATTTGAACATCGGTACAACAGAATATGTAAGTTCAAAATGGAGCTTCCAGATGCTGTGTTAGCTTTCAAGGTACTAGATACTGTGGGACTTAATGTTAAAGACAAACAGTTGGCGCTTACTACTTGTCTAAGCCTCTTGTTGGTGAACATGAAGTCAGCCTTGAAGAGAACAGAAAGGCACTGGTGAACTGTGCGTGAGTGGGGATGCTGCTGACTCTGCAAGCAATACACGCGATTTACCAGCAAGCAAGAAAGTAGGTCAAGTTCATGGATTCAAACGGCTGTTCAGGGCACGAATCTGCTTAACAGATATGGGAGGAGAACTAGATGTGCATTCTGCCAAAGCACATATCACTGGGCAAAAGATTGTCCACACAAAAATGAACACGCAAAATTAACATTAGATAAGAGACTGACAGATTTGGTTGAAGAATGCAGCATTCCTTTGTTGTCAAAAGAATTATTGTCTGACACGGAGATAGGATCAGCTGTAATTGACACAGCTTGCAGTAGAACGGTGTGTGAAGAAAAATGGCTTGATCATTACGTGAGTGAACCAACACAGAGTGAGTTATTGAAAATGGGGGACACAAAGAGTGTTAAGATCATTCAAGTTTGGTGATGGGAGAGTTGTTAATTCTAGAAAGAAAGTGAAAATTCTAGCCATGATAGTACAGACTAGATGTCAAATTGAAACAAAAGTTGTCCCAGTAGATATCCCTTTGCTTTGAAGCAAAACTTCACTGAAAAGAGCAGGTGCAGTTTTGGACATTGAAAATGACAAAGCCACAAAATTCAAGCAACCACTGAAACACGGACGTGTCATTGGCTACATCGGCAAATATATCGATGATGTTGTACCGAGGATTACTGTACAGACATTCCTGAATCAGAAGCCCTGGGTTAAGGGGTGGGGTGGATCTTTGCCAAACATAAAGCACAGACCGATGCGTACAACTCGGGTGATTTGGAGGAGTACAGGAAATCCAGGTATGCGCTTCGAAGAGCTATTAGCAGAGCTCCAACTCCAGGAACGTGGTCTGGACTAAGAACACAGACTCAATCACAGACTACAAAAAGAAAACCAGCAGTGCTGAGATAATGTCTGCATCTCTCCCAGATGAACTGAACACCTGGGCTGTGCAGATAGGCAGCACCACATCCTCCACCCTGACTCTCAACACCGCCGCCGATTCTTCATCAAAGTCCAGCTTGTCTTAGAATGCAACATATACCCAAGTATATAGAATATACAACACATGCATGTAATCATCTGCACAAAGACAAACAAATCACTGATGCCAGTGAAGCACAATAATGGCAAACATGTTATCTTGTACAGTGCAGAACAGACTTAGTACAGCTCTGAGGACCTTTCATTAAACCACTGAGTGAATCCTCGACCAGCTATAGTGTCCTCACACCAGTGGTCTAAAACTGAGCCTGGTCCACACAAGGATAGACGTCCACATGAACACACAAATGCACATAAAAACTGGCTCAGAAGCCACTGATTGTAAATGAGCATTGTGCTGGCCTGCGGGTAAATTACTCTCTAAAATGATTCATTCAGAGCAGAGTACTGATGTCATTACTGGGCTCATAAAAAGATGTACCTGCAGCAAACAGACATCATCCTTAAAACTGAAGTCCACTCTGCTTTGCAAATGGCACTCATGGAAGCAGCTCTCTGCTTACACAGATTGTGGACATTTCCAGGTGAGTGATATTTCATGAAGAAATAGATAGATTTCTTTTTCTTTCCCAAAGAGCGACCAAGACTCATTATTAGTCAATATTGACATTTTTGGTTATCTGATGGTTATATAATGTCAGATAAAGAAAAGGTGATTTGGGGGCTGGATGTCTATTGCTGCTTGGCCTCACTCTCTTCAAGCACACTGTGACTTAACTACATTGAGCCGTCAATCAATCCTAATTCCTGCTGCTTACTGAGGTAGCTAAATGCAGTCACTTTCTCTGCCAGCTTGAATGTTGCTCATGTGAGAGGGAACGTGATTGGAGGTGGTACAGAACATTTGGAAACAAGACTAAAACCTCAAACCTACTTTCCACTACAGGCTGAAATGTTCATTACACTCCACAATAATGTTGGATCAAATGGAGAGCATACTGAAGATTCAGCTTTAGAAGTTCTGCTAAAAATGTTTGGAATTGAAGTGGCATTTTAGAGAAAAGGTCATGGGGTCATTAAAATCTAGCTCAGGGGGATGGTATCAAACCTCAATTCACTGTCTTCTTTTGTCAAATGAAAAAAATTATATACTATACAGCGCATAGCAGCATAGACACAGTTGATCCCACTGTTGCCTTTTTAATGACACATATCTGAAACATCTCCATTTCCCAAAAGCATCTTAAGGCGATGATCTTAGTCCTATTGTAAGTCTATGGGCTAAGGTTATTGCTTTTGGGAAACGGGGCCCTGGCTTTAGGAAGCTCCAGGTCAGAGGTTGTTTAGTTTTTTTACAATGGAAATGGGCACTAGAAGAAAGCTGCAATATGCGGAATGGAAAGTTTTCATCATGAATGTAAATTTGTTAGCAATTTGATTTTGATATTTCTTTTGTGCACTTATTTAAACATTTGGCTACATTTTGGTGTCACTAGAGGAAAGGCCAGGGAGTTACCAAAAACATTTGGACTCATCCTATAAGGAGCACACATATAATTATCCCCAGAAAATTTCATGAATACCCAGTGATTTATTTTTTAAAAACTTGCATTACTCAAGGGTCATTTTTGCTCTCACAGTACTTTGGCATTAGACAAAAGGGTCAAGGGGGTTCTCCCAAAACATTATGATTTGTCCTCAGGGGCCCAGGAAAAGCCATACGATATTGTTGATAGTGTTGGATGGACGGACCGACCTCACCATCCTAGGCCCCACCTCCAGTAAGGCAAAAAATATACTCACTTGTGCAGTATGTACTGTATGTACACCCCTCTCTCTCTCTCTCTCTCTCTCTCTCTTACACACACTCACACACACACACACACACAACCACACACAGTAAGTGGTCCTTAAAAGCTTCAAACCCCATTAACACCCAGTCCTGGCACCTTCTTAATATTCTTTCATATGTCTTGATTAACGTGATTTAACTGAATTATCACTTTGTAAATGGCTACGAGCTTGCAGTAACAGGCAATCACTCAGCTACAGTCTGTATTTCTGATTGCTCTGTCTGAGCCCTGGTTCCTCTATAACTGATGAAAGTATTTGTTGAAATGTGCTAGAAATATGGCAGCAGTATTGAAATGGCCTGGTACATGGAGGTTGAAATATGACAGAATGATTTAGAATGTAACAGAACAGCAGTGAATACATGCTCCAAACTGAGGCAAAACCAGGAAGACAAGTGAGGTCTTGTGTGGCAAAAGACACCTCCTCCGTGCCACTGACAGATGCAGTTTGACAAACATAAAAGTTCCAGTGAGAGTGAAAATCTGTGAATGGTGGTGAGCATGCCTGTAATAGTCAGTATCTGGTAGTGGTAGTGCAGATGTCATGGTAGGTCCCTGCAGGATATTTTTTGCCATGAATTCAGAAAGTACAGGGCTCCCAACAAGCACTATAGATAAAATTATTTGTTTGAGGTATAGGGTCTGATGTCGTTCATTTTAGGTAGAAGATTGGAAACGGTTTACTGAGATTTGAAATGGCGGTGCTTGTTGGGAGCAAAACGCAGCCTGAGAGGAAGTTTTGCCTGAGAAAACAACAACATTCAACATTGAATGGAAGAGGGTAATGATTCTGCACAGGTATTCACCTGTCGAGCTCGCCTTCCATCTTACCCTCACTCATGAACAAGAAAAAAAAAATTAAGAAAATAAAATTACATGAACTCCTTCACTTGGGACAGCAACTCGCTTCCAAACTGGAGGGAGCACTCTACTGTTTTCTGGTAGACTACCATGGCCTCACACTTGGCGGTGCTGACTCTGAACCCAGCTGTTTTACACTACATTGTTTATCATCTCTCTACAAAATTATATTGCACAGATTTTCAGCATATTGTAGTTCATTTCTTAGGTCTAATTGAATATTAAAGAGAATTTTAAGGTCAGGAAAATACCAAACTGTCAGAGTGCTGCATGCACTGGTCATTGTACTGGCCGTATGACACTTAAATCAAACAGAAGTGATTATATATTGTTTTATTTAGATTTAGACTGGGGCTGTATATTAATGTCAAATTCAGTTGTCTTAGTTAAATTTCCACAGGAGGTAAAATGAAGGAAAGGAAATCTACTATTAGACTGGTTACACAACAAAACAAACAAGATCCAACAAGTGTTATAACTGTTTTGACCTTGATGTATTTTGTGAAAATCAAGCCATATTCATTCAATACTAGTTTCTCTCTTGTTCACTGTCAAACCTTTTAGCAATTCCTATTGTCAGACCTCTCTCTCAGTATACCAGTAAATGTGTTTCATTATTAACAGTGCTTTATAAACCTGTGCAGGGTGAAAAGCAGCAAGAGAGAGGTGAAACAGAGAGAGGATGGAGGAGAGCAGATCACAGTGTCTTTTGATTATCCTTCCGTCTGACACCTCAGCCCTCCAGTCTGCCTCTGTAATTGTGATTACTGTATCACTATTTTGGGCTGTTTGGGGCTTTGGCAGGCAGCCAGGTTAAATAACTGACCTCAGTCCAGCCATGTTGGCTGTGAGGAGACCGGTCTTGTTTTCTACTGTAGTTGCCTTGAAGTCTAAGGGCTGTATTTTTATGGCGGTGCAACGACCAGTGCAAGCAGTGCTCCGACAGTTTAGTATTTTCCTGACCTTCAAATTCTCTTTGCCTGTCTGTGTGGTATTTTGGTGCCCAGCACAGAGCGTACGGTGCACAGGTGGGAGGAGTGTTGGACTGTTCCTTTAAATTCTTGTAGTGGATGGTAGCAAAATATCCACTTTATAAAACTACACCCAAGATGCCCACAGGTTTGTGTTCTATAACCTAACCCCTTGATTCAGTGAGCACATCTACACTGTAAGCCTGCAGCGACACAAGTGAAGGAACACTTTTATGGCAGTGTGCCTCATGGTAGATTGGTGAGGGTTAGGGTTAGAGATTAGTCCAGTAGAGGGGCGGAATAAGAAAACTCTACATTTTATACAAGTTGAGCAGACAACCAAAGCGAGAGAGAGAGAGGGAAAGAGAGGATGAAGGATTAGCACAGCTGTGGCTCTGTCTGTCTCTTACCCAACCCAACACACACACACACGCTGTGATGAGCTGACACGCTGTGATGAGCTGACACACTCAGCTGATCTTTCCACAAGGGAGAACAGAGAACAGATACAGAGTGACTCATATTCAGATTTTGTATTTGATGTGGGGAAATACCCACCTGAGCCCATGCTCCTCCTTGTCTTAGGAGGCTTTCAGACTGATAATGGTACTACTGCAAAACAATGCAATGTTGGAATGTTGCTACAGGGTCAAAATGTCCTGTAAATGAAAGGACAAAATATGTTGTTTGCCTACGCCCTCTACAATGACACATAGAAGAGTTTTCTGATGTGAAGCCCCTATCAGCAGAATGACATAAGTTGTCTGTGCCTGCCAAAACCATTGAAAAATAAATCTATTGTATGATATGACAATGCTATGGTTAAGGTTTGATTAGGTTTAGGCACAAAAACTACTTGGCTAGGTTTTGGGAAAGATCGGTAACCCTAATCCCATCTCTAGGGTGTACCAGCAGAGATCTTAAAGGGAAATTTTGCCGTCTGTCATGTGGATGTCCACTCAGTGTTGATGGTAAATGTCGTCAATTGAAGCAATACATTCCTCAGTGAGTGCTATATTGACCGAAAAAACTGAGTTGACCTGCCTGCGGAGCTTTACCGGCAGTACTTACATGTACCGGGATGCATTGCGTACAAGCTTCTAACCCCTCTGAGCAAGCTAGCTGCTAATCAAAGTTACACAACGTTGCCAAGCCAATGAATTCCTGCAGTTTGACCATTTCTTTTTCACACGTAGCAATAACGTTACCTTCAGGGCATGTCTATTAGATACAACAGCAACACACACACACACACATACCGGCAAGGATAAAAACAAAGCTACCGCTAGCTGAGCTAGCGCTGCAGTATAAAGTTCCACAAAACAAAAACATGAAAAAACAGTTACCGGCATCCAACCTACTACTCTCGTTATTTAGTTGACTTCAAAAGAGGCTTAACATTCACACAGTTTCTCCTGACTGTCCCTCTATATTACAACATTAGTCCAACATCGCCCCAGCCTGTGGGACCAGCCTAGCCTAGCCTATAGCCATTACTTTGTTGACCAAAACATAGCGTTAGGTGACAAAAATACTCACTCAATTGTCATCTGTCTCCAGCACATGGAGAAATGTGGAGGTAAAATTAGGGTTTATACTGTTAAAAATATGTGAATAGTAACTATTGACAACTAGACAGGCGGTAAACATGATTGAAGTTCCAGCAACTACTGTTAGTCTGGGAAACATACTGTCCAAACCATGGCCTAAACAAAGAAACTGCACACTGAACTGCCATATACAGCACATTGCATAGTTGTGTTAATTACATTACTGTTTTAGACAAAGAATGATCTCAAAGAGAGTGAATTTTTCAAAATGTGTGACCGCCACCTCAGTCGTGTCCTGTTAGCACACAAAGCTTAGGCAGTAGAGTTCAGTGTTGACAATAGCAGTGACGCTGGTGATTTTTACATTTGGAGATCTAAACATGATGTTTCCTTGAGGAAATTCCACAGGAAACAATATATTCGAAGACAAATGTTGTTTGCCTGAGAAATGATAGCCATCATGGCCCAACAAAAGCCTCCCAGAGACTCCTAGTAATAATCAAACTAAGACTACTCCCACCTCAGAGTAGGACTGAGCTTTCTATATGCACTCAGCAAGAGAAGTTCTCCTTGGAACTGGAAATACATCAGTGTGTTATACACTGGTTACCATAAAGTAAAATGCATGGTTATGCTTTGTTGTTTGTCTCAGTAGTTACTCGGTTGATTCAACACCCACACAACCACTGATGACCCTATAATTTTTGGCAAAAGTCTGGTGAAACACAACAGTTCAAAGCAACCACTACAAGCTGTAGTTTTCATTAATTCCCCACAATACAAAATTGTTAGTCTGAACATGATGTTTTTTCTTTGTATGATTAATGTGCTGTGAAGTAGTAAATATCATAGTGTCATTAAAATTAAAAAGGTTAATCCCCTGGAGATCATGGATGGGCTCTATGCAAATATTATAGCAATCTGCCAGTTAGATTATGAGATTTTGTCTGCAGAAAATTGAAATTTGGTTCAGAGGTTGGTGCCAAAATGTAGCTCATAAATTGTCCAAAGGTGAAAGGTTCCTGTGGGAAGGATTAACATGCTTAATATGTTTCATTGTATTGCCGATGGAAAGTTGACTCCATTGTCACATTGTAATATTGTCACATCCATATTGATATAAATTATGTATAATCTTCCAAACAAAGTCTGGTGTGAACACAGTTTAAGCCGTTTGAAGTAATAATAGCTGAGGTGAACTTGATTTAGGTGAGAGTTTCACCATTCGATAGAGTGAAACTCAATGTTCTTGTGAGAATCTTGTATCTACTTCCCCTTCTCTCAAAAATGCAGCATACTGCAATCTGGATCCTGTGTGTGTGTGTCAGGGCTGCTATTGGTTCATGTGAACAGATCAAAGTGGTGTTCTGTTGTGTCACCACACATCATTTCCACATCTCTCACTGCTGTGGCCCAACACAGTCAACACTGCTCTTCATTAATACATCAGTTCATTAAAGCACGTGTTCAGCTCAACTGGCAACTGACATGCTTTTGATACATGCTTTTGAACACCACCCAGACTCACACTCCCTCTATCTCTCTGTTGTTACTGTTTCTCTGATTTCAACCCTTGCCTGCCAGCACCAAGCAATTCATTTTAATCTCCAACTATGTGATTAAAGGTTTTGACAGACTTTAGGTAAAATGAATGTGTGAGCATGAATATTCCACCACAACAAGGTCTGGTGTAGTTTAGTACAGCTTGACTTCACTATTTTTGTAGTTTTGTGCATTGTTTCTGTCAGTTATGATGACATTGTACTGATTAAGTTAATAGTTGAGATTTTCTAGTAGTTGAGAGTTTATTTAATCAACATTAGTATTTGATGCAGCACATTTGCATTTTTCACATATCCTTTCTGTGTAACTCCTAGGGCCCTATTTTTGTGGCGGCGCAACAAGCAGTGCTGTGACAGTTTGGTATTTTCCTGACCTTGAAATTCTCTGAGAAAGGTTGGCCTTTTTAACACCGCCTGTGCTGTACTTTGGTGCCCAGTGCAGAGCGCATGGTGCACAGGTGGGAGGAGAGTCTTCTCCTTCAATTCATTCCCTGGTAAATATTTTGCACAGCCCTGCACAAAACTGTACAGCTCTTTCATTTAAATAACAGTCGATTTGTACATATTTTTTATTTTTGATGCTTTTTCATATCTTATTGTCAATTTTCTATTTTCTATTTATGCTTTTTGACTTGTACTACTTGCTTTATCTTTTGTTATATTCTGTACTTACTATGTTTATTGTTATGCACCAAAATGCCAAAGCAAATTCTTTGTATCTGTAAACTTACTTGGCAATAAACCTGATTCTGATTCTGATTAAACACCTGCAGCCATATAAAGGCAGCAGGACACATATTACATACATAACGCATGGACATACCCATAGAAAAACATGTGTAAAATATTCATTTTCTGTGGTATTGTTATCAAATTTGAATTTGGACTAGGTAAGGCTTCATGCTGTGGTCCCATTGTGTTTTCCCAGTTAATAAGTCCCAGCATAGTCATCTGCAGGCATTTGAAAAGAAAAACCTTCTACTTCAGTGTGTTCAAACTTATACTCTCAATGCCAGCAGCACTTACAGTGATTCTGACTGTTGCGGGAAAAAACTTCAGATTGTTACCTTTCAAAAGATGTATGTACTCCAAATGGAAAGAACAACTTTCAGTTTTCTGTGGGTATGTCTTGGATAGGCGTTTTAGGCTAACTTTACAGGAGTGGTAAGAGGTTAATCCTGTGTGTCACAGCCTCATTTACAACATTTTGAAAAAAATTCAGTGGTTCATGCTTTATTCTTGAAATCCATTACAAAGCAAACGCTGCTGTGTAACATTTTAAGATATGATTTATTATATGAAACAATTGGGTTTTTTTGGTTTCCATCATAATTGTACTAATTTACTCTCAAAAATCTGCCTCTGGTTGCAGATTTGTGGTACTGTGTTCACTTAGTCCAGACAACATAATTTCCTGGAGAAGCCGATTCTTCATTTGTTGAGCATCGTTGCATTTGTCACTGTGATTGGCTCAGCTGTTTTAGCACTATGAGACCAGTGATGTGACTGGCTGAGAGTGTATTTATTAATCACCACACCCTCTGATCCATATTCCACTTCACCAGCCCTTCTGCACTTTGCGCTGCTGTATGAATGAACCAAAATAGCACTTGACGTTTAAATTATGGCCCCTATTGTCTCATGTGTGGAGCCCATGGAATCAGTTCGATCAATCAGTCAAAGTTTATTTATATAGCACCTTTCAAACGAATCAAATGCAATTCAAAGTGCTTTACAAGCGATTGACAAAACGTAGGAAGTTAAAATGGACATTAGAGACTAATGCACACCAGAACAACCAGATAAGCATAAAAGATAATACAAGCAAATAATAGATAGAATAGAATACTACACAAAATAAATATATAATAATAAAATAGTAAAAATGTTAAAAAATAACATAGAATGAAATAAATAGTAATATTCAGCAATAAAATGATAAAATAGAAATAGAATAAAATAATAATGATAAGTAAAATAAGCATAGACAATAAAACCATAGAATTATAAAACACTACATAAAAGCCAAACTAAGTAGATACGTTTTTCATTTACGTTTAAAAAGCTCAATATTTTCAGCTCCTCTCAGATCCTCTGGAAGGCTGTTCCAGCGGCTCGGAGCGTAATGACTGAAAGCAGCATCACCAAATGTTTTTGTTCTGCTTTGTGGAAAAGCTAAAAGAGAAGAACCGGAGGATCTGAGGGGCCTTCCCGGTTCATAAACCACAAGTATTTCTGAGAGGTAGTCTGGTGCCAGATCATGTAGTGCCTTATAAACTAAAAAAATAATTTTAAAATCAATACAAAAAGTAACAGGTAACCAGTGTAAAGACTTTAAAATAGGTATATGTGCTCTCCTTTTGGTCAGTTATTGATTTTACTCACTTGAGCACATAGGAGGGATTGTAAGTAAGTTTGCTTGAGTTCTATGATGCATGATGATGATCATATGTATAGTTCCAATGCTCACAGTGACACTTATGGTCAGCTAACATAGCCAGCTATCATCTATGTTACTTTTAGACTGTAAATGAACTTTTTATGCATGTTCAAAACACTCAGTTTTCACAATGTAGACATTTTACACATTGTGCAAAAACGTTTCTAATCAAATGAAACTGGATTAAATTCTTCCCATACTCTCTCTCCAGTGTCATTTGGTGACTTTGGTAACACTTGATCCTGTACTTTGGGTTGGTGTTTTTAGTCCTTAACACTGAATTTATACAGCAACCTGACACTGTCAGCCAATTAGCCTTGAGCCCCGGCAGCAGACAGCAGGGCTGAAATGTGACGTGTCAGATAATTTACTCACCTCTCAGTGTTTCATTGGTCTACACACCACACCTGTTATCATCAGGCTAATAATAGCTGAGATGGGAGGGAAATTATAATAAGACATGTGACCCAAAGATTTTGTTTATTGCTTTAACACCAGTGCCCTTGTCAGTTTAAAGATTAAGCCAGATTTTTGTCAGTCGGACAGAATCCAAACTAATTCAGAGTAGAAGTGCATATTTAAATCAGAGGTGGAGTAAGGCTCCTGAATGTAGAACAAAACATAACTTTCTGAAGTGTGTTACTGTTTATATTTTGTCCAGGAGCCCCTGTTTAGACAGGGAAAATGGTAATGCAACAAACCTGTAACATAAACCAACTTGTTAAATACATTTTTGGCTCCAGTTGTAATTGTGCTCCAGCAAATTTGGCTATCACCCTCCGTTCTGGATCCTGTCCAGCTGAATGTGAAAAGTTACACACTTTTCAGCAAGCTTTTCAGCTTGGCTGAGTTTTTGATATTAGAGCTAGCTATTTTAGGTCCAGCTAATCCCAGGAAACACACAGAAGGCTTATTGTTGAACACGTTCTAATGACGTAACTATCAGTTACATCATTAGAACCAGACAAGGGCTGTTAATTTGTCAGATGCTTTTTAAATGTTTAATTTCTTTATTTAGACTGTGGATGTTGATTAGGCTCTTGTCTAAGAGGCTCTTGTCTTGTCTTTCTGTAGAGTAACAATCTCAGATAATCAATTAAGATACAACACTGTAAAATAGAAAAAGTTGAGAAAACTCAAAATTTCACTTCTAAAAGTTTAGGCTTTGAGTTTATCCAGCTTACTTAGTACTTACTCATCATCTCAAATGAGAATTTTAATTTAGAGTTTGGATTCTAATTTTTTTTTTTAATAAATTGTACCATTTGTGTCACATTTTGTCCCTCATGACAGCTTTTGCTGCACTGCTTGCAATCCCAATAAATCCAAGAGCAATGTTCATCAATATAATCCCATGACTCAAGAGCCTTACACAATAAGGGTGCAGGAAGTGTCTGAAGTGCATACCTATCTTCATCACAGTTTGCATTGTTTTAATTTTGATCAGACCATCTGACTCCTGAGACCCATGTATAAAAATACACAATTCAATTCAGTTTTATTTATATAGCGCCATATCATAACAAAGTTATCTCAGGGCACTTTTTCGAGTAGAGCAAGTCTAGACCGACTCTTTATATTTACAGAGACCCAACAGTTCCCACCATGAGCAAGCACTATGCGATAGTGGCAAGGAAAAACTCCCTTTTAAACAGGTAGAAACCTCGAGCAGAACCAGGCTCTAGGTGGGTGGTCATCTGCCTCCACCGGTTGGGTTGAAGGGGGAGGGGGGGAGCAGGAGAGAGAGAGCAGGAGGAAAGAGAACATACAGCAGCACAACACAGTTTCACACAGAGATGCAACGCAATGGTTGTGGTAATGGTATGGATGTTAACACCAACAGAAACAACACTAAGAGCAACATTATAGCAGCAATACTAATAATAATAGCAACAGCAACTGCAGCAGCGGGTGCAGAGGAGGAGCACAGGGGCAGCAGGTGGCCACAAGCATAGATCCAGACTCAACAGCTGAAAGAGGCAGAAACAACAGAAGGAGAGAGAAAGGGGAGAGAAAGCACACAACTATAGGAAGAAGTTGAATTAGTAACAAGCATTGATGGGATATGAGGGCGTACAGATGGAGAGGAAGAGGAGGAGAGAGGAGCTCAGTGCATCATAGGAAGTCTCCCAGCAGTCTAGACCTATAGCAGCATAACTAAGGGGTGGCTCAGGGCTCACCTGAGTCAACCCTACTATAAGCTTTATCAAAGAGGAAAGTCTTAAACCTACTCTTAAATGTGAGGAGGTTGTCCGCCTCCCGTACACAAACTGGGATCTGGTTCCACAGGAGAGGAGCTTGATAGCTGAAGGCTCTGGCTCCCATTCTACTTTTAGAGACTCTAGGAACCACAAGGAACCCTGCATTCTGGGCGCAGTGCTCTAGTGGGGTAATAGGGTACTATGAGCTCTTTAAGATATGATGGTGCCTGACCATTAAGGGCTTTGAAGGTGAGGAGAAGGATTTTAAATTCTATTCTGGATTTTACAGGGAGCCAGTGTAGAGAAGCTAATATTGGAGGAATATGATCTCTTTTCCTGGTTCTTGTCAGTAACGTGCCACAGCATTCTGGATCAGCTGGAGAGTCTTAAGGGACTTATTGGGGCAGCCTGATAGTAGAGTTGCAATAATCCAGCCTAGACGTAACAAATTAATGGACTAGTTTTTCTGCATCTGTTTGAGACAGGATGTGCCTGATTTTTGCAATGTTATGTAAATGAAAAAAGGCAGTCCTTGAAGTTTGTTTTATGTGGGAGTTAAAGGACATATCCTGATCAAAGATAACTCCAAGATTCCTTATGGTGTCGCTGGAGGCCAGGGCAATGCCATCTAGAGAAACTATATCTTTAGATAATGTGTTTCGAAGGTGTTTGGGGCCAAGTACAATAACTTCGGTTTTGTCTGAGTTTATCAGAAAATTGCAGGTCATCCAGGTTTTTATGTCCTTCAGGCATGCTTGAAGTTTAGCTAATTGATTAGTTTCATCTGGCTTGATCGATAAATATAATTGGGTATCATCTGCATAACAATGAAAATTTATGGAGTGCTTCCTAATAATATTGCCCAAAGGAAGCATGTACAAGGTAAACATAATTGGTCCAAGCACAGAACCTTGTGGAACTCCGTGACTAACTTTGGTGTGCATAGAGGATTCATCATTAACATGTACAAACTGATATCGATCTGATAAATAGGATTTAAACCAGCTTAGTGTGGTGCCTTTAATGCCAATTAAATGTTCTAGTCTCTGTAATAGTACGTAATGGTCAATGGTATCAAATGCGGCACTAAGATCTAGTAAGACAAGTACAGAGACAAGTCCTTTGTCGGATGCAATCAGAAGGTCATTTGTAACTTTCACCAGTGCCGTCTCTGTGCTATGATACACTCTAAATCCTGACTGAAAATCCTCAAACAGCTTGTTGTTGTGTAGAAAGTCACACAACTGATTGGCGACTGCTTTCTCAAGGATCTTAGAGAGAAAAGGAGGGTTAGATATAGGTCTATAATTTGACAGAACCCCTGGATCAAGAGTGGGCTTTTTTAGAAGAGGTTTAATTACAGCTACTTTAAAGGACTGTGGCACATAGCCTTTTAATAAGGACAGATTGATCATATCCAGTAAAGAAATGCTAACTAAGGGTAAAACTTCTTTAAGCAGCCTAGTTGGGACAGGGTCTAAGACACGTTGATGGCTTAGATGAGGAAATCATGGAAGTTCGCTGATTAAGGTTGATGGGAGAAAAGCAGTCTAAATGTACATCAGGATTTACAGTTGTTTCTAAGGTTCCTGTGTTTGAAGATAAGTCAGTACCAACTGAGGGCAGGAGGTGCTGAATTTTGTCTCTAATATTTAGAATTTTATCATTAAAGAAGCTCATGAAGTCGTTACTACTGAGGTCTATAGGAATACATGGCTCAACAGAGCTGTGACTGTCAGCCTGGCTACAGTGCTGAACAGAAACCTGGGGTTGTTCTTATTTTCCTCTATTAATGAGTAGTAGGCTGCTCTGGCATTACGGAGGGCCTTCCTATAAATTTTAAGACTATCTTGCCAGGCTAAACGTGATTCTTCCAGATTGGTGGAACGCCATTTCCTTTCAAGTTTTCGCGATGTTTGTTTTAGTTTGCGGGTTTGCGGATTATACCATGGAGCTAACCTCCTCTGTTTTATCATCTTCTTTTTTAGAGGGGCGATAGAGTCGAGTGTTATTCGCAGTGAGCCTGCAGCACTATCAACAAGATGATCAATTTGGGAGGGACTAAAGTTAGCATAGGAGTCATCTGTTACATTGAGACATGGAACTGAATTAAATGCCGATGGTATCACTTCCTTAAATTTAGCAACAGCACCATCAGATAAACATCTAGTGTAGGAATGTTTGCCTAATGGCGTGTAGTCCAGTAATAGGAATTCAAAAGTTATTAAATAATGGTCTGATAAAAAAGGATTCTGTGGAAAGACTATTAGATGTTCAATTTCTATGCCATAGACAAGAACAAGGTGGGGGGTGTGGTTAAAACAGTGAGTGGGTTTCTGTACACAGAAGCCAATTTAGTCTAATAATGAGATAAACGCAGCACTAAGGCTATCATTTCCTACATCTACATTATTAAAATCACCTACAATAATTATTTTATCTGTTTTAAGGACTAAACCTGATAAGAACTCTGAGAATTCAGATAAAAATTCAGAATACGGTCCAGGAGCTCGGTCGGTACACTATAACAAATAGAATTGGCTGTAGTGTTTTCCAGGTTGGGTGTGAAAGGCTAAGAACAAGGCTTTCGAACAACACAGCCAGGTTTCAGTAAGACAAAATAAATCAATATTATGATCTGATATTAGATCGTTCACTAGAACAGCTTTAGATGAGAGAGATCTGATGTTCAAGAGTCCACATTTAATTCTCCTATTTTGTTGTACTGTTGCAGTGGTGGTTTTGCTTTTTATTAGGTTTTTATGTGTAACTCCTCTTCTGTTTACTTTTGATTTAAATAATTTAAGTGGTGGGGGGGCAGACACCCTCTCTGTGGAGTTTAGGGTGGGTAACTGCTCTAATGGAAGCGCAGAGAAGCATGGAGGACTGCAGCTCTGCCTCCTGGTCTGGACCACAGACTGTATTAAGTCTATGGTCTGAACTCTGAGCTGTCATGGCTTTGGGCCACTAATAAATTCGGCCAGATTTCTAGATATGAGAGCGGCTCCATCCAAAGTGGGATGAATGCCATCTCTCCTAATCAGACCAGGTCTTCTCCAGAAAGTCAGCCAATTATCTACAAAGCCCACATCATTACCTGGACACCACCTCGACAACCAGCGGTTGAATGATGACATGCGGCTATACATGTCATCGCTAGTAAGATTAGGTAGGGGCCCAGAGAAAACTACGGAGTCCGACATTGTCTTTGCATATGTACACACCGACTCAACATTAATTTTCGTGACCTCCGATTGGCGTAATCGGGTGTCATTACCGCCGACGTGAATAACAATCTTAGCATATTTACGTTTATCCTTAGCCAGCAGTTTTAAATAGGATTCAACGTCGCCCGCTCTGGCCCCTGGGATGCATTTGACTATGGTCGCTGGTGTCGCTAACTTCACGTTTTGCAAAATGGAGCTGCCAATAATCAGAGTTGGTTTCTCAGCGGGTGTGTCGCTGAGTGGAGAGAACCTGTTAGAAACATGAACGGGTCGGTGGTGAACCGTGGGATTTGGTTTAGGGCTATGCTTCTTTCGGACAGTCACCCAGCCTCCCTGGCTTCCCGGCTGCTCGGGAGTTGCCGGGAGACGGCTAGCAGAAGCTACCTTTGGTCGGCTCGCACCGGCTAGGGGCTGGCTAGCTACGGCTGACTGACTCTCCATGGTGCGGAGCCACGACTCTAACTCACTGAGCCTCGCCTCCAACGCAGTGAATAAACTACATTTGTTACACGTACCATTATTGCTAAAGGAGGCAGAGGAGTAACTAAACATGTGACACACCGAGCAAGAGAGAGCAGGAGAAGGAGAGGGAGAAGCCATCGCTAACTTAGCTAAAGTAGCAAGCAACTAATTAGTGTGTAAACAACTGTGGAATTAGCGAAAAGTCGCTAACAGGAGAGAGCTATGAGTGCTTAAACAGAACTAATGTATCCTTAAATGTATAGCGGATAATAGCTGGCTATAGTAAAGAAAATATCAAAATTAGCTGGGTTTAGCTGGAGCAGCAAAATTTGCAACCACTAACACAGAAACACCGGCAACCGGAAATGAGACAATACGTTCACCTGAGCACGTCAGTGTGGTGGAAATTGTGTGTTTCCTCTGGAGAAGCGAGCAAATAAATGAGGGTCCGACAACCTGTTGTCTTTTGTATATTTAATTAAGAAAAGAATGAAACAATTAGAAATGAGAATAAAAGAAGTAAATAAAAGAGGGTGCAGGCGAGCACACAGAGTCAATCCTTTTCAGCTGAAGGCCAGAGATCATACCCCAGGACGCATATGAAACGTCTGACCAAGAAGGAAAGATGCTGTCACATACTTATACCTCACAACACAGAGACAGACATATCAGAGTACAGAGTCACCTCAAACAAAGATAGTCTGTCTCCAGCTAGGTTTTCCTACCCAGGGCTGGATACCCAGGGCAGACTGTTCCCCAGACTGCAGCTGTCTCTCCCCCTGATTACAAACAATCTGTCCTCCTGCTGAAACCAACCAGATACCAGTGTACCTAAAACAGAGATGACCTAGAAAAGAAATAATTTAAGTGTACAGAATTAAGACTGATTAATGGAAAAAACAAGTTATCACACTAAATATATATATGAGAAATTTGATTACACTAAACACATCTAGTAAGAAAGGAAAAGAGAACTAAACATATCTAATAGGAAAGGAAGAGAGAAATGTTGCCCTTACAATTCACCCTTTGGCCATTCTATGGCCACAAAATACATGCAAAATTTGTCATGACATCAACGAGTGCACACATTCATCATGTTTAAGCAATTGCATCAGTAATTGACAACCTGAAATTTCTGATGTAGGTGAGCAAGCATGGGGAAAAGCAACAATTTAACAGGGACTTTCGTCAGAGTCCTGATCCTCACTGTCACTGCTGTCATCATCTAGACTGCAACCCTGAAAAGGGGGGGGCCCAGACTGGCCAGGAATGGTTCCCTCCCCTCAGTCAGTAAAGACTGCTTGACCGTCAGTGAAGCCATCTGATGAGTGACTGATCTGTCAATGGACCTAACAATGAGATCTCTGATACAAGGAATTATGCAACATCCTAACAGGGCAAACAACATCAAGGCAACAATCATTACAGATATCACAGTCAAAATGATTGATTTCCACTTGCCAAACATTGAATTAAACCAGTCCATTATCCATGTGTCTGCTCCGGCATTGTCTTTCAGCTCTTTGGCAAGTGTCTCTAGTTCAGTCAATGCCTTTGTTGTGTTATTTGGGATGAGTGAAGTTACCAGTCTGGCTGGCTGTGGAATTTGTATGGCTTTCCGACCGCTCGTGCACAATGATGATGGAAATCACTATGATGGCAGTTTAAGAACACACAAAAGCAAAGGCCACCCCTCAGGCCGCATCCCAGTCGCCTGAATGGGTGCCATGGTCGATTCCTCTCAGCCGGTAGCGCCATCGTTCACCAGTGGGGACTCCCTTCCACACTCAGAAAGAACACAGTTTACTTGCAGCTTGAGAAAACCAGGGGGGCGAGCAAAGCTCTAAACGCACCCCTTCCTTCTCTCCCCGACTGTGATTTCCCAAGTGAGGAGCTAAGAGTTCACTGGTTTCAGAGGCACTTGTTGGTAGCCTGGTGCTACTAGTTGGAGGAGGGCGCTTTTTTCACCCCTCACCCTTGCTGAGCGGCTCGGCAGGCCGTGTGTTGGAGGAGGGCGCTCGTTTCACCCCTCACTCGTGGTGGTTCTGTTGGTCACCTTAGGAGCAGTGTTCCACCTACACTCCTGACGACTCCTCAGCGCGTTGTGGTGACTTGTCGGCCACTTGATGCCTCTCCTGGGCAGTGACTTGCTGGTGCAGGGGGATGTCCCCGCTTGGCTCTGGGATGGCTTTACAATGGCTGGCGTGTACCCACGTCGCCTTCCCTGCGACCTTAACCGCCGTGTCCGTGGTCAGGAGCACCTGGTATGGTCCGCAGTACCGTCTTTGTCTCCAGTGGCGCCTCCTGTGGTCCTTGATCAAAACCCAGTCACCGGGGTTTCAGGTGGTGCAGGTACCAATCTGCTGCTTGTGGCAGGGCACACTTGACCTGTGAATGCAATGCTGAGAGAGTTGCAGAAAGGTTGGCACAATATCTCAACATCTCATCATCACATGAAGTTGTATTAGGAAGAAAAGGTTTTCTGGGCCCTACGCCTGTTTGGGGTGGTTTTCCAAACAGGGTCTCAAAAGGGCTCAGACCATGTTTGTTTCTGTGGCGCGTTCACATGTGAAACAACACCAGCGGCAGGGCCTTCACCCAAGTGAGCCCTGTCTCATCACAACATTTTGCCAATTTCGCCTTGATAGTGCCGCTTTCTCTCTCCACTGCACCTGCGCTTTGGGGATGATATGAACAATGGTGACGTATTTCAAAACCCAAATAATGTGTAACGTCCTGCAAGGCTTCATTCACAAATGCAGGTCCATTATCACTGCTAATCACACTTGGTATTCCCCAGCGAGGAATAATCTCAGTCAAAAGAGCTTTTGCCACTGCCTTGACATCCTGTCTTGAAGAGGGAAACACTTCAACCCATTTACTGAACATATCAACCATCACAAGACAATATTTTTTCCCTTCACATGGTGTCAACTGAATGAAATCCATCATTACATGGTCAAATGGTCTGTTTGGTGGTGGGTGGCCTGCGGGCGGCATACGAATAGCCCTGAGGCATTGTTAGTGGCACAAACCATACATTTTTTGTAAAAAATTCTTGAGCAAACACTGAAAACCCTCTTGTGTACCATGCTGAATTGATGGCAGCACACATTCCCCCCTTGCCCGCGTGATCCCTGCCATGCGCCAGTTTTGCATAGCAGTGGAAGAGGGCACGCGGCAAACAGGGCTTGCCATCCAGCCCCACCCACTTGTTGTCAGAAAATGTAGCACCCGATGTGGCCCAACATGCACGTTCCTGTGGGGTGGAAAGTGTTTGTAAAGCTGAAACATCAGAGTGTGCCTCGATCTTATCAGATGTCCCTAGCAAACAGGAAAGAGGATAAGTGTTACCATTCACAGCTGCTGCCTTAGCAGCTGCGTCTGCTGCTGCATTTCCTGCAGAGATAGGATCAAGGTTATTTGTGTGAGCTTCACATTTCATTACCGCAATGGCTGAAGGGAGCAGAAGGGCATCCAGCAGGGCCGACACCAGGCGGTAGTGGTTTATGGGCTTGCCTGTGGATGTAAGAAAACCTCTGTGTTTCCACAGGGCGCCAAAATCATGTACGACCCCAAAAGCATATCGGGAGTCCGTATAAATGTTAACTGACTTGCCTTTTGCCAATTTGCAAGCTTCAGTGAGAGCTATCAGTTCTGCTGCCTGTGCAGACAGATTTGATGGCAATTTTCCACTGAACAGTGTTTCATGTGGAGTAGCAACTGCACAGCCCACCAGCCCTTCATCTGTGTCCGGGGAGCGGGATGCCGATCCGTCCACAAACAGCTCCATGTCTGCATTTGAAAGAGGAGAAGAGGACAGGTCAGGTCTAGGTGTGGAGACCTGATCAATGGACACAATACAGTCATGTGGTTCACCATCTGCTGGAGTAGGAAAGAGAGTTGCAGGGTTAAGTACATTACACCTTTTTACCATGATATCTGGCATATCTAGGAGAGTTGTATGATACCTTAACCATCGCTGTGCAGAGAGATGTGATGTTTTTTTGTGTGTGTAGGATGTGTGAAACCGCATGTGGGACCATGTGAGTGAGATCACTGTGTCCTACAGTGTCACGTGATGCAAGCACAGCTTTTTCTGCTGCAGCTACTGCCCTCAGGCACAGAGGGAAGCTAGCTGCAACTGGATCAAAACAGATGTCATGTAACCGTCTTTTGGTCATCAAACTGAGTAAAAGGTCGGTCCAGGTCTGGCAATCTCAGAGTGGGAGCAGTCTGTAGTGAGCCTTTTAAGTCAGTGAAGGCTTTGTCAGCGTCTTCGGTCCAAGTCAGTGAGTCATGTGCACTTAGATTTTTATCATGAATCATGGAAGAGAGAGCTGCCTCCCTTTCTGAATAGTTTGGGATCCACTGTCTACAATATGATGTCATGCCTAAAAAACTCAACATTTGCTTTTTAGTTTTTGGCATTGGTACAGATTGTATTGCTTGTACACGCTTTGGAGAGAGGGATTTGCCCTCTGCTGTGATCACATGTCCCAGATATGTTACACTAGTTTGAGCAAATTGTAATTTAGACAGGCTAGCCTTGTGACCATTGTCAGCCAGATGTTTTAGCAAAACAACAGTGTCAGATTTGCATGCTTCTTCTGATGGACTGCAGATCATAAGGTCATCCACATATTGCAATAATGTGGACCCCCCGGGGAGATGTAGGCCTTCCAAATTGTCTCGCAGTGCACTGTGAAAGACCCCTGGACTTTCCGAATAGCCCATGGGGGCCCTGCTCCATGTGTAGCCTTTACCGTTAAAGGAGAAGGCAAACCAGTACTGGTTATCTTTATGTACTGGGATGGAGAAAAAAGCCAAATCAACTACTGAAAAATGTGTGGCGTTTGTTGGAATTTGTGACAAAATGGTATGAGGATTTGAGACCATGGGTGCGCGCGGATGTACTGCAGCATTTACTGCTTGCAGATCTTGAACAAAACGCCATTCGGTTGGTTCCAGTGTCACGAATTTTCTTCACAGGAAAAATAGGTGTGCGAACAGGAGAGTCATCGCAAGGAACAATGACTCCAGCCTGTAACAACGAATCAAAAACCGGTTTAATGCCGAAAATCAGATTTAGGGTGAACTATCAGAGGAGCGGCGCCTTTCATCAGGCCCACGTCATATTTATGACGCGACCACAACTCAGATGGCACCTCCAACAGTTCAGCCATATCAACACGTGTTTCTTTCAACATGGTGTGCACCCATTGCCCCACCGGAACGAGCTCTACGCTTCTCACAGCCGACTCGGTACATGACAATACTGTTTTGTATACATCACCAGTCGCGCTATACAGCGTTCGGGGATCCCCCTTTGTGGGCCTGTAGTCAGTCAGTTTCTTCCGAGCGCTTAACCACGTCCCCAAATCCCTCAGCTCCCATCCCGCTGGTTTGGCCAGTGGTATGTGTGGACACGAACCCCCGCACAACTCCTTCTTTTCAGGGGACAGAGACACAGAAACAGCAGCAGCCGTTCTTGTCCAGAAAACATGCTTTAAACACAATCTTTCCACTCTCTGTCTTTCCCTATACCATTTTTTGCTTGGCCTTTTGCCCAGTGATTTGGTGGTTTGAAGCCTGTGTGTGTGTGTATGTGTGTGTGTACACAAATATTACATGAACAGCTACACACAGGTCCACAGGGTACCACACTATGTTAGAGGCTTGCTGATTGACTCATGAGCACATGGATGATAGTGTGTGTGTTCAGTCTAAATGGCCTGTGTTGAATCTGACCTGCAAATGCAGCACAGAGGAGAATGGAGAGGACCAGGACAGTCTTCATGGTGATGATCAACTTATTGTTCTGTGTGGGGAAAAAACTGCCAATAAATATACAGAGAGAGAGCAGAACCATGAGCTCCACCCACTGAATGAAAAGAAATACAGCAGGTGTCTTACCTGTCAGGTAAATGTGAGGTGATGTTATATCTGCTGAGTGATCCAGTGATGACAGGAGGTCACCCTGCTCTGTATATACACACACCTGAACCATTTCAATTATGTGTGATGGCAAAATGTGCTGATGGTTATTTACTGTTTATTAGTTTATGGGAGTGTTGAGTAGAAGCTAATTAAACTGTGCGTGAAGATTTGAACCTGCACTCTGATTTATTACCCTGCAGCATGTTAACAGTTTTCAGACACAATTTCCTTGGTGTGCAGCATGATGCCAGGTTACTGGTTAGAAAGCATGCTGATAGATTGTCGTAGGTTGGACCTGCAGGTACAGTATGTGGGTTAAATGTGAGTTGTAGTCATAACGTTTTGGCATGTCTTTACTTCCCTGTACATGTCATCTGCCAGTAAATTATCAAATCAGTCAGTACAGGTCTTTTATCATTGCCTAAATCAAGGTAGCAAGATCCCTTGTAAGTCAAATCATAAGGAAATATGCTTTATTCTCTGAGGATGATTTGTTTGTTTCTTCAGGGAGAGTGAGCTAGATTTATGAATACACAGGACCCTATTTAATGCTGATGCTAACCCAGTGGTAGTACAAACACAGTCGCAATGCAACAACAACAACAACATTATATCAAAGTAGATTTAATGTGGCTTTTTGCTTCTTCTTGAGGAAGAAAACCAGTCAGCAGCACCACTGATTATTTAGGTGTTTGCTGTTAAAGTGGGTGAACACTTTTGCAAACATGTGTTTAGTGTTTTATGTTTGTAATGAATTTAGATCCTTTGGTATAGATCTGTTTTCCCTTGAACATTAAAGGGTCTTTTTGTGTTTTTAGCCTGCCATGCAGTTGTCCCGTGTGTGTAACTAAAACATACATTGGTTACATACAAAACAAGGACAAATTGAATAAATGAGTTTGGGATTTAAATACTGTATTATTTAACAAATATGTGAATATTCAAACATTTCAGGCCAGCCTTACTGAAGTCACAAATAAAATGAAAAACACCACTCTGGAGTATTTCAACAATACACACAGTGACACTGTTGACAACTGTGACACACAACATGACAAGATGAATTAAGCAAAGAGCTGTTACAGAGCTGACGTCTCTGCTGTGTGAAACACACATGCTGGACCTGCACAGCTGTGAAGGTGTGTCAAGAAGAAACTGCACAGCTGCCTAGATGCCTCATCATGAAGAAGTTGCACCTGTGTCGAAGAAGAAGAACCTTGAGGAAGCTTCTTTAGGAAAACAGTGGCAGCAGGTCTTGCATCCTGCTGTCTGTTACTAGAATAATCACAATGTTGTAATTAATGTCACATACAGGATTTGACTTGCATATGAAGTAAGCTCCTCTTGTTCACACATTGTCATCCTCATACAATTCACTAAACTGTCTCATTAGGTAGATCAACACTGGAACAGACAAAGTACTGCTTTCTCTACATACTGTAACTAAATGGCAATAGAATTTTGAGGGATGTCAATGTGGTCAGAAGTGAAATATCTCAACAAGATATATCTCATTTAGATACTTAATTTTAAATTATTTATAAGTGATGATGAATTTTATTATTTTTATTTACATTGGAGCCATTATTTCCCTGTTCATGATCTTTTAATTTTATCCTGAATTGTGAAGCAGTATGTAAGTCCGTTTCAATATGAGCTCTATACATCAATAATTGATCCTCCTTCTGACATTTAATAATGATGATTGAGATATTGTGCAATACCACATTGATGGTTTGCAGGTAGATTAATGGGCGCTACAAATAGCCACAGCTGTGAGTAGGTCTGATGGTTGCACATAATGAATGAATGAAACCTTTATTGCCTCTAGGGGAATTTGCTTTGCACAAAGAGCATAAAAGAAAACATCAACAACCACACACGACAGCACATAATATAACATAAAACATAAGCATTGTAAAAACATCCTAAAAGCATAATTTGGTAAATCAATAAAGGACATAATGTGCAAGTTCAAGAAAGTGCCAAATTCAGCCCCTGTGATCCGAGCTTGTTAAGCAGATGAATGCTGCGTGGGACAAAGGATGTGAAGCCTCTTTTAGTCTGCATCCTGGGCATGCGATACCTTCGCCCTGATGACAGCTGTGCTGTTGGAGAACCTCAGTGGTCATGTCTAATGAGTGGTTGAGTGGGCACAAGTATGAATATGCAAACAGATGATTAAGAGCGTCCATTTATGGCAATCTGTGGGAGTTGAAATGAGGCTTGTGCACATGCGTCGAGTTCCACAATGATTGAAATTTATAAAACAGAATCAGGTATATGTGCAGCTTTATAAATCTGAAGACGTATGCATATTTCTGTCTTTGTGCATACACACTTTTAGTCGTGAATCTACACAGTTTTATGCATCTGGCACCTGATTCGGACTTTGTGTCACAGGATAATCATGGGTGTCTACACCATCCCAAGACCAGCACAGGGATTTAGCCCAACAAGGACTGCAGTGCAAGGGAACTGGCAATTCCAAATTTGGAGAGGAAGAAAACGTTTCCTTCCTGGGGAAGAGCCAGTAGCCAGTAGCTCTTAGTTGCATATCATTTATTTTCTGTGATTTATCAATTCCACTTATAGCACCAAAACCATGAATCAAAGCATTCGTTCTGAGATGTATTTACATTATTTGAACTGCTTTGATACAAGTCTGTTAAACAAAGAATTCTACTTTCTGAACCAGGGATGTTTTGTCTGTAATGACTCAAGTTACTCTGAGCTGATTGACCATTTTCTTCATCTTAAGACAACAGCTGGACTAAATTAACCACTTTCACACACTTTCCCATTCTTACAAGTCTTTATTATGGAAAAGAAGCCTACTGCAACAATCAGAGACAGAAATGCTTTTACACAGAAGTTACTTAACACTTAATCATTTAAGTCTTTCAAGAATACACAATGGAAAATTGAAATTCAGTAAGACACACAACAAAGTTCATGAATTGGCTTTAAACAGAAACAATATCCCAGCTGATCCATCCCAAGGCCCCAGATGTTTAGTATGTATTTTAACAGCTGAACGGGTTCTTGGAGCAGATGAAGCGATACGCTGAGCCACACTGGGTGTTACCCCAACCATCTGAAATTTGATTTAAAAAAAGAGAACAAAATAACATCATTAACACCATTCATTTTTCACAATCCATTTTCTTAGTTAACAAATGATACACCATAGTGTTCACTGCAACAGCAGTTATTTGCCTTTTTTCCACAGAAAATTGAGTAAATCAGCACTCAGTGAATATGTGTGACGTTGCCCCTGACATACAAGTTAGTGTCACGTTCAGTCTGATCTGGGCATTGTCCCCTATCAAGACATATAAAAACAGATATATATAAATACAGATAAACCACTCTTTGAGACCAAGACAGATATCCAGGTATAACATTCACACTTCATACAACTGTTAGTTATGTAACTCTTATTTGAGACAAGAGACAGAGAGCGTGTGACCATCGCTAATTTGGTTGCGTTTATGACAGCCGTACTGATTTTAACCTGGGAAGACAAAATATTCAAAAAACACTGTCAAATTTGACAAAAAAATTAGAAATATGTCTGATGTTGCCCTCTTCAGCAAAACAACCAGGCAGCACCTTCACAGATAGCCAAGTAGTACATTTTATCTGAACACATTAGCCAATGTTGTAGCTATGTTTTCTTCACATTATATTCCCTGTGAGAAAACAGCAGAAAGCTAAAAGTTTAGCTGATGTAGCTAGCCAGCTAAAGCAAACAGGTGGACTTACAGGCAGTGCGTAAGTAGATGCAGGGGTAGCTGCTGGAGGAGGAGGGGGAGTACCAGTTGGTGTAATAGAAACCCTCACGGTCAATCCACATCCACCGGCCCTGAGAGATAAAGAGCATGAGTGTAAGGAAGTGTTGTCTTAGTCTCTTCATAGTCTAGACCCCTTTGGACAAGTACCTGGGCTTGATCTGGACTGACTGAGGTGGCTACTGGCTGAACTCAATCATTAATTACTAAATAAAAGCAAGACATGTTGTCATAAATCCAGACCTGCAGGTTGAAGCCTCCCAGCCATGCGATGCTCTGACCGGCTGTCTGTGTGATCTGCTGGAGGAAGCTGTACTCCCTGGGGTTGGTGACCGAGGCCAGGTGTGCGCCCAGGCTGTTGCAGTGCTCCTGTTGGGCAGAGGAAGCACAGAGGGATCTTTGTGGCTTTACAACTAAATAGTTGTTGTGCCATTTCATTTTCTTCCTCCAAATAGAATTGTCTTTAGCTTCGATGTGAACGTGAAGCTCATCTTTTCATGGACTGATGGTGACAGACTAATAGATCCATCACCATCCAGAGGCTTAAGGCCTCCATGTTGTACAACATGTTGTATTCATCATCAAAAGTTACAACTTCAACCGCGTTGTTCACAGTGTGTACATGCTTAATGGGGCTGACTGCTCACAATAACAATATAGAAGTGTTACGGTAGCAGTACCTCAGCACTGTACCAGGACATGGGAGTATTGATGAACATGAAGCAGCGAGAGCCGTGGCTGAACCAGCCGTCTGGACAGAAGTTAAAACGAGCTACACAAGAGAGAGAACATTGAGTTTACTTCAACAAAGCAGTTGTATTGACTGAAATACACTGATAATAAGTATTTTCTAATCTCACATTTTACAGCCTTCTACAGCAGAAACAGCTGTCTAAGGAAACCAACATTTGTTTGTAATGTATCTGATAAACTTTGCAGAATAGTTAGCAATGGAGTATAAACTAGGCAGGTTGTAGGTAATAGCCTAACACATGCAAAAATACTGCTATGGTCCTTTAAGCATGTGATTGTCATGGCTTATACTTTGGACATTCTACATGACATTTGTGATATTTGGAGAGAGGTGTTTATCTTTCTGTGGTATCATTATTGTTGCCATGACAGTGATGTGGCTCTTACATTCAGGTGCTGCTGCCTCCTCAAACACATGTGCTGCACAAACACAGACAAACACAGTCAACACAATGAATAGTAATATCATGTATGTATATATATATATATATATATATATATATATATTAACATCTATGTATACATGTTAAAATAGTGTACATATGGAGACTATCCATATATGCATTATATTGTATTATCAAAATGTGTCAATATGTGTTGGTTAATTAACAATTAGCTTCAATCTAATTGAACCTGTTTCTATAGCAAAACAATATGTGGAACAGTTAGGGACTACTTGACAAAGTATAACTGATAACTCAAATATGTATTTCAGTGTTTAGTTGACTATGAGCAGCCACAGAATATATTGTTAAGAGTAACGTGTCCTTTCTGATTACCGTTTCTGGGAACAGGGACAGAATCTTCTGACACAAATATTTCATCATCTTTCGTCATCATCATCGTCTTCTTGTCCATCTCTGAAACATCAACAGCTTCATCAGACCTCTCTGCTTTTTAGTAGTAAGTATTTGACATTACAATAAGTCACAACTACAGAAAGTCAACAGTGACATATTAACGTCAAACTGACGTTAAAGTTAAAACCATCCTAGTTGTCTCCAGTCATGCTAGCAGCTCTGTGAGGCTGAACTTAGACACAGTGATGCTTTGAGCTGTTACCTTTTTCTTTTAGTGTGCAAAGGTCACTTGTACACAGACAGAACCTAAAGGAACACGTACCAAATATTGGTCTTAAATCTCAGCAAGCACAAGTCAGCAACACCAGCTCTAATATGGTGGCCATCACTTCTCCAACTCTACAAAGGTGCTCTTTGAGATCCTCAGGGGCTCTGCTGTTATACATATTATGTACCACACTGAGTTGTAGTTGTACATGCTTTGTCCTTCAAAGGTAAACACACAAGCTGTTGAAAGTGCAGTTTGTCAACATGTGTCCTTGGGTTCAAATCCAACACAACTATCTTCTTCTGGAAGAATTTAAATTGAATTATTTTTCCCTTCAACCCACAAATAGATTGACTAGTCTAAACAACTCAAAACAAGGGAACTGGCCAACAGTCCTAAACTTCCTTTTTCAATTCAATGAGCTTTTCTAGCCAAAAACCTGGTTCAGTTGTTCTTTAATGTCCTGCTCTCTCCACCCAGACTTCTGTCTAAAACCTAGAGGAAACTAACCAGGTGCAGCAGCCATCTGTTCCTTTGGGGCCTCCACTGCTGCTTCTGTGGATGAATCACATTAATGTTGGTGTCAGATAGATGGAGGTCTTACTGTCTGACTGTCTGTGTGTGTATTAAAGCAAAGACCTACAAACTGACCTGGAGCCTTCTCTTTGTCTTCAGCTGGAGCTGCAGAAAGAAACACGACACTGTCAGTAGCAGTAGACAACTAGTTACTCTTCTGTCCCTTTCTGTGTACACTGTGTGTGTGTGTGTGTGTGTGTGTGTCTGTGTGTGTGTGTGTGTGTGTGTGTGTGTGTGTGTGTACACACGTATTACATGAACAGCTACACACAGGTCCACAGGGTACCACACTATGTTAGAGGCTTGCTGATTGACTCATGAGCACATGGATGATAGTGTGTGTGTTCAGTCTAAATGGCCTGTGTTGAATCTGACCTGCAAATGCAGCACAGAGGAGAATGGAGAGGACCAGGACAGTCTTCATGGTGATGATCAACTTATTGTTCTGTGTGGGGAAAAAACTGTTGTTCAGGTATCTGCTGATTGATCCAGTGATGACAGGAGGTCACCCTGCTCTTTATATACACACCTGAACCACACTGAGTCACGTTCATGTGGGCGTGTAGATGGCAGAACGTTGTCTATGACTCAGCCCTGTGTGCGTGAAGATGATTGCTGCGTGCACATAAAGATGTGAACCTGAACTCTGTTTCCTGACAGCATGTGAACAGTTTGCACAAACCACTCCATTGTTGTTGTGATGGTTTAAAAGAACTGACACTGGGCTGGATATGCAGTATGTGTGTCAGCTGTGTGTTCTGCACTTGTCAGCAATACCACAATTTAAAAAAAAACTCCATTGCATGCAAGTAAAAGTCCTGCATTCCAAAATATAATTTACAATATACTATACAGCAAAATGTAATTTAAGTATAAAAAGTAGTCATTATGCAGGAAGAATAGCTGCTGTCAGTGTTATATTGCTATACCTGATTATTGAATCATTATTACTGATGCATGAACATGTAAGCAGAATTTTAATCTTGCAACTGATTGTGGTGGAGCTATTTTTTAAAACTACTTTACATACTGCTGGGCAGTTTAATTTATAACTGTGTATGATATTAGCCACTGCCACTGTTCCATTAACCTCTGTAACTCAACATAATCTCTTCCTGAAAAGGTCTAATGTAGTCCTGGGGTTTACTCTTCATATTTTACAACAATGTAAACAATGATTAACTACAACTCTCTCCTCTAATGTGATCTGTCTTAAAAACAACATTGCCCTTTTACCTGTGTCAGGTGTCCTTGAGCTGTTGCACACACAGTCATTTGATCCATTGTGAATATAAAAACATTGATCACACTCAGACACACTCAGCAAATATGGTGATTGATCAGTTATTGAAATTAGCTCTGCAGAATCCAAACTATTTCCCCATAATAATGAGAAGAAGTCTGTTTATAGTTCCTGTAAATCTCCAGTACATTATCTGAGAGAAACACTTGACATCACTGCCTCAATCAAGGAAGTAAGACACCTACTTAATACAATAATAAGGAAATAACAAAGTTTTGTGTCTCAAGCGTTTACAGCCATTTACGAGTACACAGACTCTTGTGTAAGAATTGCATGTGATCCAGCATCTACACTGCTGGGAATGTTACAGTTCCTGCAGTGGATAAGAGTGAACTGTGTTCCTAGCTTGATGTCATTGTTTTATTCCCATATTTTGGTGGAAATTTACCCACTTTACCACTTTCCCGAAGACATGTTTTGGGCATTAAATGATGGTCAATCCATCCAGTCTGTGATGCTGTCTAATGGTTTTTGCTTGGAAAAGGTTTAGTGAGGTTTAGGTGTAAAAACACTTTGGTTAGAGAAAGATCAGAATGATGAATTCTCACAGCCACTACAGGTCTTTGTCAGCTGAATGTAAACATAGGTTGGAGATGAAGACAGAAATGGAGCTGGATGCAGTTGCACCAGCTGTTCGTAGCCTAGTTATAAAGTGTTAACTAAGTCAAAATGTACACGTGTCTAAGTTAAAATGGGTTGCACCTCACAAACTAGTTCTTACGTGGAGATCAGTTGTTTCTAAATATTTACACCCACTAACTGTAACAGCTGTATAGCTGATAACCAACCGAACAATTTGCCTGCATTAAGAATAAAAACACAACATATGGCCCGCTCGGAGCGAATAGACAAGCTAATTGAAAAGGGACAGGATATTGGCTGTCAGCAGGTAATACGTGACAGGCTGCACCTGCTTGATCTTTACAATGATGTGGATATTCAGGTGTGAACAGATAATGAGGATTACTGATTGGCAGGTGATGCTTGCAGACACTTGTCAGTTGAAAACGTTATTAAACGTTATGATGGATATTTTACTAAAACATGATGCTGCAGTTGACTTGACTTGACTTGACTTGATTGCTTTCTGATTTGACGCTGCAACAGATGTTACTTAGTAACCGATTTACACATTACTAAGGGCTTTATCAGCTAAGACATTTTTAATGGTGCAACCCAATTGGGTAAATCACTAGTTTGAAACTAGCTAGCCATTACTAAGAACTTAGTGATGGATTTACGAACAGTTGGTGCAACCCCACCCCTGCAGAGGACTGTTCACCTCAACACCACACATCCCTCACCAGTGTTGTTATCAGGAGGAGGAAGATATGGCTGAAATGAACACATTAAACCTCAAACACAGTCTTTGAAAATGTAAACAGTAGTGCTGGCCAGAGTGAAACACCTTTTTAAATAATCTCTGATAAAAAATAATGTTAACAGTTTCCTTTTGAGTGCTTGTGGCTTCATTATTCTGTTGTAGTTCAAGTGTGAAAAATATGGTAACATATATTAATTAACATATATCTAGTTTTCCTGACATGACTGTGTGCCTTCACCTCAGCTAAACGTTTAGAGGAGCTGCTCATCTTAACTGGCCATAGCAAATTAGTGGCGCAGAAAATGAAATAAAATAGCATATTTCTTCACTTTAAATCCTCCAAAACCAGCTAAAATAGGGTACATTAGAAAATTGTCCAGTAGTGACAGTGTAGTCTGACTCACAGGAAGTAGGCTGTGGGTATAGGCCTGCCATTGGCCGACTATTTCACTTGGAATTCTTCTCTCCTTCTGCTATTTGCATGTTACCGTTTACACTAATTTGCAAGGGCACTATCGCTGCATCCTGGGCTTAGCGCCGCCCAAGACGATTGGGATTGGTTTAAAGAATTACAAACAAGCCAGAGCCTTTTTTCTCCAACACCAAAATGATAATGGGTTCAGCCAGACCTTTCTCCAGTGCTGGCACAACGCTAAAACCAAGTGTGGAGATAGGTCTGGCTATGCGAGACGAGTGAGAGTGAGGCTGCATGTTAACTGCAATCTCTCTTCAGAGAGGTATTCAGAATTTAGCCTACACATGTTTTTACAATGCCTGGGGTCTTCTTGCCAGTAAATCGAGTGTTTTCTTAATTTGTTGAAATAGAATATCAGTGTCCTCTTGTGCGCACAGAGCAGCAGCTAACCCACTATCGACCTAAGTTTTCACCAGCTGAAATCCAAACACACACCTTCTACAATGTCATTTCTTTGCTAGCCACCCACACTAGCTAACAGTCAGGTCTAGTTTTATATGACAGGCGGGGACACAGGATTAGAGATTGGAAAATGTATTTTTCATTTCATTGTGTCTTTAAAGTAAAAAAAAAAATCCTTATTAAATTAAGATGACATCTCAGCTAATCTGCTTCATCAGGACTGTGTGGGAGTGGTTGGTTCAGATTTGACTCACAGTGACCATCAAACAACCCACCTGTCATCAGATTCTGATTCAAATGTTGCTAAATTCTGACTGGTGCATGGGAGTACCTTCTCTAACTGAAGCCCCGCCCACCTCTGATGAGTGAGAAGAGCACAGAGACAAAAACAAAAACAGAAATAGCTCATGTGAAATAATCCAAACTGTTCATGTAAGAAGCTGACCTAGAAAACAAGTGTCAGCGATGTCGGTGGGGCTGCAGCTTGATGGAGGGCTGCTCACTGCTAGTTTGCAGACAGTTTTGATTTCACTCTTAAGATTTCTTTTACCTTTACCTGAAACCAAAATAAAATCATAATAATCTGCTCTGTTTTTGTTTAAATGTTCTACATTTGCCCCATTGCTCTCCATGCAAGAATTTTAATGTTTACATATGTCTACAAAATATGAGCTGTTTACCAAATGTTTATAAAGAGTCGGTCTAGCTCGCTCTATATGAAAAAGTGCCCTGAGATAACTTTGTTATGATATGGCGCTATATAAATAAAACTGAAGTGAATTCAATTGAATTTGGTAAAGGTATCATGTTTTATTTTTGTCGGGGTATGTTTGCCAGTAAGCAAGGCGCAATTAAACTGATACTTGCCCCAGAATCTTTAAAGAATCAAGCTCTCACTCCCTGTTGGCTTGAAGGGTGTCTTTAAAGAGTTTTTGTCAGAAATCAGAGGCTGTGCTCAGCTTGAGCTTGGGGAAATGTTTAAATGTTTACAATTGCAAGGTGTTTGAAGGGAGTTTGGTGCAGTGGTTTTGGAAATGGAAAATACAGTATATAAAGTTAAATTTGTGTCTTAACATCTAAGCAGTATTAATATTGTAGCTAAGTCTGATCACTGACTTTACTGATGGTCAGTTTAATTATGAACATATTGTTTGTTTTAATTGTAAAACTTTAACTATGAACTACAGTTATTTAGTTAACTAGAGTGATATAGTCAGATAAAACATATTTTATGTTGTTTCCTGTTCCGATTCAGATTTATGAAGGGAAAGCAGAGTGCTGACGTCTCTGACTGAAAGAAGAGGAGATAACAGATAATTAGTGTGGAAGAAAAGATAAGGTAAAACATTTACTGTCATACAGAAGAGTTCCTGGCTTCCAGTAAAACATTTCATTTCATAGCTGATGACTGATAGGCTGCAGACTGGACTCTTTATGATGACAGAAAGAAATAAAACCAAATCACTGGGTCATTTTCCCTCTTCTGAGAAGATTTACAATCATCATGTCATTGATTCAGTCATTGCTCTGTTTGTATTTCATGGCTGCAAAATATGTGTTGAATGACGATAATCATTTCTGTCCTGTATTGATTCCTAATCTAGCAGGTTTTCTTTTTTGAGTTAGGATAAAGTCACAACTCTGTACGATATCTTTAACTATGATATCTGTCTTCTCATTGGACCCCAGACAAGACAGCAAACAAGAGAACAGATTCCTGTTTCTTTTTTACTTTTAGCATGTTTGGAACGCATTGGAGAGTAATTAGGTAATCATGACAAAAGTCTATTGTTGTTCATACTGTACATACAGTGCTGGCTACCGGACCACAGGAGGGTATCTGACAAGAACAGACAATATCTACAGATGTGTGACCTCAAAAACACTGAGGTGGGCAGGAATGAGCTTCATTCTGTACTTTCTTTATAACAGGAACAGTGCACATAATAAATACTACTGTCAATGTGACAGAGTTAGCCAAAAGGCTAGTTTTCATCTGTAGCCTAAATGACTGAACTTATTTTATACTTTATTGCCTTTTTTATCTTGACACTTTCTTGTCTTATTTGAATGTACACTTATCATCCAGTTGTGTTCCTATGTAAGGTACAAGCTACGAGGTAGAATGTATTGTCATTCTTTCCATATAAATGGTGCCATTAGCAGCAGAGTACAAGTCACAGTTTGTTGTTGAAGTAGGTGTGTGTCTATCTGTGAGTGTGTGCAGATAAGCATTGCTCACTGGACTGAATCTTGGCAGGAAATACTTTGACTTGTCTCGATTCTGAATAAAGGCAGTTTCAGACTGTAGCTGACTAAAACCTTAGGTAAACCCTTATCTCACCACCGACTCCCAACACCCCGCTGGTCCACAAGACTGCTCTGGGCTTGCTTGCCAGTCTCCAGATCCAAAAATGTTGAGAACCCCTGTTTTATATTATATACATGTATATTAGGAAGACTATGTAAGTGGACCTTGAGTTGGGATTGCTTTGTCAAACTACTATTTCCAAGATCAAGAGTGAACTTCAATGCTAAAGTTTTAAGCCATGGACGAGAGGTCCTCAAAGTGCTACTGACTCTCATGTCGACACATTCATCTCCATAACAACTGAGCCAACTCTATCTGCGATGAAGACTGTGTCTGATACAATTTAAAACTAGTAAGTGGACCTTGAGTTGGGATTGTTTTGTGAAGTCAATTTATTTATAAACTCAAATATACTGTATATATACACTGCTCAAAAAAAATAAGGGAACACTCAATCATCACAGTATTAACACCCAGTCAATTAAACTTCTGGGATATCGACCGGTCCAGTTAGGAATCAAATTCACCTGCTTTGGTGCAAATGAAAGTGACAACAGGTGGACAGGAGAGGCAACAGCAAGACAACCCCAAAAAGGGAATGGTTTTGCAGGCAGTGGCCACAGACCATTTCTCTCTCCTGACCATTTCTCTCTCCTTTGTGCGAGGAGGAACAGGAGGAGCACTGCCAGAGCCCTACAAAATGACCTCCAGTGGGCTACTCATGTGAATGTTTCTGACCAAACTGTCAGAAACAGACTCCATGAGGGTGGCATGAGGGCCCGACGTCCTCCAGTGGGACCTGTGCTCACAGCCCAGCACCATGCAGCTCGATTGGCATTTGCCAGAGAACACCAGAATTGGCAGCTTCGCCATTGGCGCCCCGTTCTCTTCACAGATGAGAGCAGGTTCACACTGAGCACATGTGACAGACGTGAAAGAGTCTGGAGATGCTGTGGCAAATGTTATGCTGCCTGCAACATCATCCAGCATGACCGGTTTGGTGGTGGGTCAGTGATGGTCCAGGGAGGCATATCCTTGGAGGGTCGCACAAACCTCCACGTGCAAGCCAACGGTACCCTGACTGCTGTTAGGTACCGGGATGAAATCCTCAGACCCATTGTCAGACCTTACGCTGGTGCAGTGGGCCCTGGGTTCCTCCTGGTGCAGGACAATGCCCGGCCTCATGTGGCCAGAGTGTGTAGGCAGTTCCTGGATGACGAAGGCATTGATTACATTGACTGGACCTCACGTTCCCCAGACCTGAATCCAATTGAGAACCTCTGGGACATTATGTATCGGCGCATCCGATGCCGCCAAGTAGCGCCACAGACTGTCCAGGAGCTCACTAATGCCCTGGTCCAGGTCTGGGAGGAGATCCTCCAGGACACCATCTGCCGTCTCATCAGGAGCATGCCCAGACGTTGTTGGGAGTGCGTACAGGCACATGGGGGCCATACACACTACTGAGCCACATTATGAGTTGTGGTGATAAAATGTACGCAAGTTGGATCAGCCTGCGATTTTGATTTTTTACTTTGATTTTCGGTGTGATTTTGAATGCAGTCCTCAATGGGTTGATGAGTTTGGTTTCCACTGACCATTCTTACTTCATTTTGTTCTCAACGAATTACACAACGTATATCAATGAAGATTTTCAACTTGAATATTTCGTTCATCGAGATCCACTGTGTGATTTAAGTGTTCCCTTCATTTTTTTGAGCAGCATATATATAATCATAATAATCCTAATCACAGTTATTCATAATAAAATATAGAAAGTTCAGCGAGAGTAATTAGAGTTTAGTAGCTGTACAAGCAGTTCTGATGAAGCGTTTGTGACTAATTTCAAGCTTTACTTCAAAATGAATAAAAAGTAAAAAACAGGTCATGTGGTTCATCTACAGTATTTTGAAATCTTACATTTTACTTTCCCTCTTTCATTTCTTCTCAGAGGGCTGAGGATGTTCTTCTTTCTGTATTGGGAGACTTGTATACATGGCATTGCTCGGTTGGCACATTGAAAAATCTTCAGGAGGAAAACAGATTGTGTGAGCTGTGTGAACGAGGAGAAGTGGAAAGTGAATCCTATTTTCTTTGGTACTGTACATACTTTGATGATTTAGGAATACACATTTTTAATGAATATTTAAAAAACACTATTTAATCTAATTTCTCCACTATAATAATTATACAGTACACTTTTTGTCTGTGATTAATACTTTTTGTTGTAGACAAAGTTTGAAAATCTGATAGTAAAAATAATTTCAAATAGGTTTTCTTTATTTTAAATGTATTCACAGCATCCTGGAGGTTTGTATACATTTGTGGTGTGCGGTAGGATGGGCATAATGTATTACATTATCATTAAAACATCATTCATTTACACTACATTTTAGAGTTATTAGTCATTACCTGATTCATTCAGTTTTTAGATGAATTTGTTTGTATCATAACAACATATCACTTTATTGTTTTATCACAAAGTGATTTTTGTTATTTTACAAAAGTATCTCGTCATAAGGACATTCTGATTTATCTTGTTAAAACAGGGAACCTTTCTTGTTATTCATTATCTCAAGTGACTGACCAATATATAAATAGATAGATAAATACAGAAGAGAAGGATGGTGGCAGGTGGTATGCAGCAACGGTTTGAGGAGGATGAAATGAGAAGAGGTTGAATAGTGGGCAGGTGTAAAGGAAACAGAAAGGGTTTTAGCTTAGCAAAGGGTCGATCATGAGATCAGACTAAGTGAAAGAGACAGCAATGTAACCTTAACCACAAGAACATTAAAGCAAACATCGCGAAAACTTGAAAGGAAATGGCGCTCCACCAATCTGGAAGAATCACGTTTAGCCTGGCAAGATAGTCTTAAAATTTATAGGAAGGCCCTCCGTAATGCTAGAGCAGCATTACTCATCATTAATAGAGGAAAATAAGAACAACCCCAGGTTTCTGTTCAGCACTGTAGCCAGGCTGACAGAGAGTCACAGCTCTGTTGAGACATGTATTCCTATATACCTCAGTAGAAATGACTTCATGAGCTTCTTTAATGATAACATTCTAATTATTAGAGACAAAATTCAGCACCTCCTGTCCTCAGCCAGTACTGACTTATCTTCAAACACAGGAACCTTAGAAACAACTGTAAAACCTGATATATATTTAGACTGCTTTTCTCCCATTGACCTACATCAACTAACTTCAGTGAACTTCAATGATGATGACTACCAGTCTTATGTCAAGTGAAACCAATAAAAAGTAGGAATAACCCATTCAAACACCCAAAACATTGTGATATTCTTTAGAAAGTGGTTAGCAGTAATATAAATGAGCTAAAATGTGCATAAACACTGGCATGGCCCTTTATTAATCCTCTGAATTTGGACCATTTTGACTGTGGAAAAACCTTTCTGCTCACCTGCAATAGCGACCAGGTCGACCAGTGAGATGTGATCTCCTGCGATGAAGGGCCTGTCCTGGATGAACTTTTCTTCGATGAGTTTCAGTGAGCCATTCAGGTCCTCCAAAGCTGCTTCCAGCTTGTCCTGCAGGACGTCCACGCCCAGAACCTTGGGAATCAAAAGCAAAGATTTTGATTTGAATCTCCAGGAGGTGCAGATGAATTAACACACTATTCAACTCTGTCAATGAGCTTGTTCTTGATACAAAATTATGTTTGAATGTCAGTTTTCAGGAGGAGATGAAACCAGATACAATGAGCAGATCATGCGATGAAGAGTGTTTTTCCTGAAAGACGGCCAAGGAAACCAGAAAATATGCAGCATTTAACCTTCTAACTCTCCGAGACAGCATGAGGAAAACAAAGATCAGAGGGTTCAGCTTGTGAGCACAGTCTCCCTCTCTTCTCTTATAGTGCTGGGGAGGAAAGAGGTTAACTCTTTCCTCATACTCAGTTTAGAAATTCAAACTCAGGGCATTATTATCACAAGCCTTCAGACTGCCACTGTCTCTTCACAGGCCTGCTGACACATATGAGACACAATAGTTCATCATTTTTACATGCAATAATGCATTTTCTAATCATTTGCAATGCATATTGTATCTGTTTTTAAAGGCCTCTGAAAACAGTGCTATAATGTATAAATGAAAGTAACTCTGATGTTGTCATAGTGATGTCATCAGGGTTATCTCAGCTTAGGCTGGATGAAGTCTGTGCTACAAATTGAAGGTGTGGAGTTTGAAAGATTTATTAGGCAGAGAGGATCTAATAAAAGATGCTATTGAGTTGCATTGTGGGAAATGTAGGACCCAGTATTTTTGGAGATTGACCCATACTAAGATAAGACTTATTGCTCCTCAGAGGGGAAAGTGTTGCAGCAGTACAGCAAGAAGTATATAAAATAAATATAAGAATAGATTGCTTTGTGGTAAATGTTGAGCCTGGTTCAACTTTTTGCTGAATGACTCTGGCTTTTTTTGTTTGTTTGTTTTGCTGGAGCCCTGTGTGTTGGTACAGGTTCACTGAAATGAATGAGGTTGCTGGATTTTTTCACGCAGAGCTAATGCTAATGCCTGAATATGCTAGTCGGAGTACACCAATAGAAACTGGGAAACTGTATCATATTAACACCTTATCCAGGTTTCTGATCAGAGTCTAACACTTTATGTCTACAGGATCCAGCTGTGTCGTGTTCTGGTTGACTTACGGCTCTGTCGACGGGAAGTATAGTGAAATTTGTTGAAATGTGTTGTACAAGTCTATTAAATACACGTCTGTAGCTCATTTAGATGGTAACAGATACTTTATGCTTGTACTTTACTGGGTTTAACAACTGTACTACCCCACATTGTCTATCCGTATCGCCTGAAAAATGTATTCTAGAATACATCCACATTAAGCTGGTAAAATGTATTACGCACATTTTTCTTCATCATATCTTAAAGAGCTCATAGTACCCTATTACCCCACTAGAGCACTGCGCTCCCAGAATGCAGGGTTCCTTGTGGTTCCTAGAGTCTCTAAAAGTAGAATGGGAGCCAGAGCCTTCAGCTATCAGGCTCCTCTCCTGTGGAACCAGATCCCAGTTTGTGTACGGGAGGCGGACAACCTCCTCACATTTAAGAGCAGGCTTAAGACTTTCCTCTTTGATAAAGCTTATAGTAGGGCTGACTCAGGTGACCCCTGAGCCCCCCCTTAGTTATGCTGCTATAGGCCTAGACTGCCGGGGGACTTCCCATGATGCTCCTCTCTCCTCCTCTTCCTCT